>CM047874.1:25565120-25796826 GCA_026212405.1 Petrea volubilis | reverse complement strand
CATATACACTTACATACATATACATATACATATATATATATATATATATATATATAAATTTGTTACATGAATTTCCAAGGCCTAACGTGTTTCGTTTATGGAAGTGATTGATAAGAAGGTGACGATATTGGTGCTTGTTTAGGTACGTATCATGTACATTGAATGAATAACCGATAATATTAAGCAAAATAAATTACACCAAATTCTACAAAGACAAAGAGATTTTACTTCCGAAAAAACGTCAACTTAATCACTATAAAAAAAAAACCCTTTTATTAACTGAACAATTATGGTCGACAGAGCTCATCAAAAATATAAAACATTTATGATGAATTTGTGATAAAATTTTATTAAAGCATAACAAAACTAACAATTAATGACAATATTTACTATTGGATTTGTGAAGAATAAAATTCATTATAAGATTTTGTGACGACTAATTGCAGCTAACATATTAATCCGAACTCATTTAAAGCATGACATATGATATTTTTTCCAGCTTAATTACTTAAATATTAATTAACTTATAATACATATATGACTAATGATAAATTTAGAACAAAATCCATAATGACAGAGTAAATCTTGTTTAAATATCATTTTTACCCTCAATAGTCAATGAATTAAATTATACTAAAATTTACTTCCTAATCTGGCTAGCATAATTATTAATGCAAATGACAAGATTCCCCTCTAGACTCTCTCTGTCTCTCTACTTTTTTTTTTTTGGTTACACTAGACTCTTTCTCTCTCTCTCTCTCTCTCTCTCTACGTTATTACTTGTGGGCTTATCTATTGAATAAGGTCCTTTATTGTTTGTGTTTTTTTATAAAATTAAAAAAAAAATAATTGAATGAGATATTTGATATTGAAAAAAAATAGAAAAAGATTATATTATAGTCTAATCACTCTTAACATCATGAGATTGAATTGAACAATGAATATTTTTAATTAAACAATAAAAATTTGATTTTTATATGATTATATAAATAATCTCTTACAAAATCTTAAAAAATCCAAAAAATGTGAAAAAAATAATTAAAATTGAATTAGTAGTGCCACTCCAAAATTCATTCAACTATAGTATTATAGCAGAAGAATTTATTTTATCACTAATATTAATGATTAGAGAAATTATAAATTAATTTTGTAAATTATCTGAGCAATTAAAAGAACTATAAAAATATACAAAACTTACAACCAAAATATTATGTTATATAGAAAAGAACAAAGAAATCTAATAAATATATCCAATTATTGTAATATGAAAACAATTAGAGAGAAATTCTCATAATCAACAGTCAAAGTGTTTACTAACAAAAATAACAAAATTTAAAAATTTAAAAGGATTAATATAAATACAGATGAAATTAAATCCTTCAATAATGCTAAATAATAGATATTTTAAGAAGAAGAAGAAGTTCGTTAATGAATTAGATATGAGAGAGAGAGAGAGAGAGAGAGAGAGAGAGAGAATAATTAAAGAAGAAAGAGAAATATATAATTCTCTCACTTTTGGGATATTAGATAACATTAATACAATAGGAATTAAACAAGGTATGCAACATTGATGATTGACCAAGATGGACAAAATAATGATTAATTAAATTTTTCTCTGGTATTATGGATTTTGCTCTAAATTCATCACTGACGTACATATATACAATGTGTTTTAATTACCAGTTAACAGTTTATTGAAGAATTAATAATTAATAGCAGTTACACTCCTCAATCATCAAAAATATATATATATATATATATCAAGAAGTCTCCAACCATCAAATATGGAATTATATATATTAACCCTATATCCCCATCTAATCGTACATGATATGAACAAAATATATATATATATATATATATATACACACACACACAAACACAGAGCATTAATATCAAGAACATTTGTTCATCAAAAAAAAAATCAACATTTATTACAAATAGATTTATAACACAGCTCAACATGTTACATGCACTAGAGATATAGCTCATTAACAACATTCATATAGACATATACGCACATATATACACATAAGAGTGCGTGCGTGTGTGTGTGTGTGCCCGTGTGCGTGTGGACATGAATTAAATAACAAACAGAGGAAAACAAGCACGAAACTCCAAACCCCACTCTAAAATTGTGTTTATGAGAGAAAGAGAAAGAGAGAGAGAGAGAGAGTATGAAACCCTAGACCATGTTAATTAGTCTGAGGGGGTCCCCCTCCACTTATGGGAGGCTGTGGTGGCATCCCCCCAACGCTAGCCACGGCCATAGCCGCTGCCGGTGGATCAGCCGGAGGGTCGGCGGAAGACGGCGGATCTGCTGGCGTCTCAGTTCCGTCGCCGTCGCCGCCGCCGCCTTTGATGTCTGAAGAAGAGCTTTGAGGCTGATCATGAGAGACGAAACCTAGACACTTGAGTATGGCCCGTATGAATTCTTGAAAATAATTGCATGGACTCTGACAAAAATAGGATGCTCCATTAACATGACTTTGTTTCATCACCTTGTTTTTGTCTGACGATGATGATGATGTCTGATCCTCCATTGATTTTTTTTTTTCTTTGTCTGAATTATTAATTTTATTCTGCTTATAATTCAGTGTTTTTGGTAGGTGGTGGGAGAGCAAATGAAACTGTGTTCAGTATTATGCCTCTCTCTCTCTTTATATATATATATATATATATATATATGATATAGATAAACTTCACACAAATATATATATATATATACTTATTTGTGTGTGCGTGTGTGTGTAGATTCTTGAAGTTTATCCATATCATGTTATATATATTGTGCCCATGAGACGTTGACGGTGGCACATGCCTGCCTTACGGGGTCCTCTGTGACATGACTAAGAGGCCCTTTTGGAATTTTAAAGAATCTGTAATGGATTATGTAAATTTTGTTAAGATTGCGGAAATAAATTATTTATGGCATAAATGTATACTGATTGGTGTTATAAAGAACCTAAAACGGGTAAAAATTGGATGCCATCTGCTTGTAGCTTATAGCTTTTATTTGAAAGAAAGTTAAAATAGGTATTCCAAAATTTTTCATTATTTGGTTTGAAAAAAGAAATACTAAAAACTTTTGCAAAACATTCCTTTAATCAACAACGAATAATCTAAAATGGGAAGCTATACACGACGTCGTACAAATGCTCATAGCTAAGATGAAAGCTCGATTCATCAAGTTCTCTCATCAAGAATCATTTGGCTAGTACGTATAGAGTTTAAATTCTTAATTTGTACCACATTAATTATACACATGCACGATATGAAAAATTGATCAATTTTTTATCTGACTTTTTTTTTTCCGGTGGGTGGCTGGCGAAAAATGACGACATAAAATTTCCAGCGGAATTTCATCAAAAAGTAATTCCTAAAAACATTAATTCTCTCGAAACTCTACTGAAAATTTTGAATTTCCTACAAAATTAATTAATGGATTTTTCAATAGAATCAGGGGCAACGCTGAGTCCCGAATGTATCATCAAACGTTCTCACTGGTTATTTATTCTTATTAACATTATATGTATAGTATTTTATATTAAATATTAATCAATAGCTTCTTATATAACTCCATTAACTCATGTTAAAATTAGAAATTTATAATTGACCCATTAAGTAACTGAAGTCCAATATAATAGGTATAATAAAAGAGCTCAAGATTTAATAAGTACAAAAAAAAAAAAAAAGCATTAAAAAGCCCAGAATATAATTATTGTGCAAGCTATTTTTCTAGTGGATTTAAAAAATGGAAATTTGTAGGGAGGGTAAAATCGTCATTCAATGTACAAAACACATACGGACCATGTAAGAAGTGGAATATTAAAATGGTTTTAGCCTACCTGCTCAACAAGGGATGTCAGACAAACAGCTAATTGACTACTTGGATTGACTTTCTTGTCCTCATTACACCTACTCTTTTTTTTAATATATATATTAAATTAGTCCTAACTAAGATTCTTGAATTAAATTTTTTTAAGTATTATTATTTTGTCTGCATGAATCTTACCAGTAAACTCTCCAACTTTTGTTACAGTAATATTGGATTATTATCATTATCTTTTTTATTGTGCAATATTAAGTGAACACGTTCAATTGAGGTGAGTTTTTACATCAAGCAAATACACTAACACATTTATGCATATATGTCTTTTAGTAAATTAAAAATATTTCAAAATAAAAGAATAAAAGACTAAGCAGAATACAGAACAAACGTTGAATGAAAGAGGGATAAGGGAGAAAAGATGATAGAAAATTATGGATAAAATAGAGTAAATTACGTTAAGTACCCTAACCTTTGGGGTATTTTGTACTTTGCTATCCAACCTTTGTAAATGTGTATTTTGGTACCCAACATTTATCATTCATACGTTGATGGTATTTTTTACACTATTTCAGTGGAATATTCCTCAATATTCCCCAGAATATGCCCGAATATTATACAAATATTCCATCAAAATAGTAAAAAAATACCATCGACGCACAAATGATAAAGCTTGGGTACCAAAGTGCACATTTATAAAGATTGATTACCAAAGTACAAAACTCACAAAGGTTGTGGTGTTTAACGTAATTTACTCTAAAAAAATAATTTAAGAACTAATTTGGTCAATTAATTTAAAAAGACCAAACTAATTTATTATAAAACCTTTATAGTTTATATATAGTATAAAATTTACCTTCATGTGTATCTCTATTTATAACAAAACAGCTATATTTTTTATTTGTGTGTAAAATTATAAAAGTGCTTCAAACCCATTTAGATAGGCTTAATAAAAAATTAAAAAAAAAAAGAAAAAGTATTTTATCTACTTTTTCTAATATTGTTTTTATAAAATTAAACAATTTTGCGCTTAGATGCCATAATTTGAAGACTTTTTACGACGTGTTTTCCTGTTAAACCTACTCTAAAAAGCTTCCAAAAATTGCTAGACCGCCGAACATATTAGGTTGGCCCAACCAATCGTATGATTAGGAAAAAATTATTAAGTACATAAAAAATCTTGACTTCTAATTAGATAATGTTCAATTAGTTTGAGTCATTACTTTCCATGTTGTCACAAGTACGACCTATCTTAGGAGTAGTCAATGAATCGATTATTTTATATCTAATTAGCGGAGTTTCATTATAACCAGTTTTTGTGGAGTTGTGACAACAAAATTATTCTTTGAGCAACAATTACCTTCGTTTCAATCTTAACATTTCAATAATAATAGAAAATTGAATTTCTTATACGGGATAATTGCTTTTTTTATCATCTACATTTAGGGCGTTTTTGATTTTACCCTCTCTTTTTCAATTTTATCAATTTTGCCCTTTTCATTTATAAATTTTTTCAATTTTGTCATTTCCGATTATCAATGTTTCGATTGTCGTCCCATTTTGAATATAACTTCTCGCCTGTAATGACGTAGTAATTTTCTAACCATTTATGGTGATGATCAAAAAATCACAATTTACGACCAGAAAATCGCCATATAATCACCGGCAAGAGTTATGTCCAAAATCGGACGATAATAGAAATATTGATAATCAGAGAGGACAAAATTGAAAATTTTGAAACAAAAAAGGCAAAATTAAAAATAGACTAAACTTAGAGGACATAAATTACAATTATCCCTTCTTTATAACAATCTTGTTAATTCTCTTGTCTTTTATTTTATCTGACAAAAAAAAACACATTCCTCCAATTTTAAAAATGGTGGGCAATAAAATTTCAAGGGATATTTCAAACAAATATTATAAAATGCTTCTTGGGAAAAAAAAAAAAGACATAAATAAGCGCAACAAGAAATGAGCCCAATTGTGGTCAATATTGACAGGATTTACACAAGTCACAAGCGAAGAGAAATTAAAGATGTAAAACTACATTTGAAAAATCTAAAATATTAACAGCAAATATAATGTTAGAAGTATCTGAAATATAGTAGAGACGTGGAGAAGTTTTTCTAAGGAATTCTAAAGAATTATTCGTTGGATTTATTCAATCTCCCCCATCAATTGAAGAGATGGAAGCCTATAAATAGGAATGATCCGCATCTCATTTGAACATGATCAAGTTGTAGACAAATATGCTATAAATCTTAGGTTTGTGTCAAAAAATTAACATCCGACCCAATCATAATCCTTATAGGTAATGGCTAGAGACAGTAATAAAATCTCCCGCCGACAAAAAACATAATACTAATACTGATGGTAGAATTTTTGGGCCGTGGTCAAAACAGATTGGATTAAGAATTGACATCCAGCCAAACGAGGCCCAAACCACTAATTCTAACAATTCTACCAAACGAGGCCCAAAACCCTATGTTTACTTGTTGACATCAGTTTCTGAGGAGCACATTGGGTAGGATGTTGCATCCGAGACGCACTATGGCCTGCTGCTACCATTAGTTGTTGTCGTGACGAGCTTGGTTATGATTGGCAATTTCTTTCACTAATTTGTTACAAGTACTTATAAATTTTCAAATTGGTCCACATGCTGAAGTAAAACAAATTTGAATAAATAAGATAAAATTCCTTACTAAAATATTTGTTGGATTTATATGCATATACCCACAAGGGACTACGGGCTCCTTGGATTAATTTAAAAAAAAAATACTTTTTGAGCGGTACGTTTTATAGTAGAGCATTTTTTTAAGTCAAGAAATGTTGCATTTAGATACAATAATTAAAAGTACTTTGAAATATGTTTTTATTTGAAGTTACTCTGAATAGCTTTTAAAAAACACATTTTTTGGGTATTTTTCCGACTTCTGTTTTCTTTCTAAAAGTCCATCCAAACAAGAAAAAAAAAAATTGCTTTGAAATGTGTTTTTTTTAAAAATAAGTGCTTATTCTTCGAAAAAGTCCATCCAAACGAGCACTATCTTCTCCTAGAATTGCTCCATAAAAATATAGATTGATTTTTTTTTTTCCTTGGTAGGTAAATATCCATTGAAATCTAGGTTTGGTCAAATGAATTTCCTAACAATAATTAGGTTATTTTATCAAATGTACTGACATTTATATTTTTAAATGGACTCATTAAATTTACACTAAAAAAATATAATAAATATATGGGGCCCCAAAATTTCGGGAGCCTAAAGCCCTTGCATTGATTACTTTACCCTTAGGTCGGGCCTGTCATCGCTTGTACATAACCAACTACAGGCAAGTAAATTGTAAATCTCACTGGGTTTTGATTTTTCGCGGGATTTCTACACGTCTGATTTATCCTCACTAGTCCTCAATCAGTTTAGCTTTATCCTTGAATAACATTCATATTATATTCAAGATTATGAAGAAAAAAAAAGTAGGAAAAATATAAAAACATGAGATAAAAATAAAACAAAAGAAACAAAAATAGTAAAATATATGAAAATTTACCATGGCGTTAGTAACATAGTAAATGGTGAAATTAAAAATTATATAAATATGATGAAGAATTGAAATTATCAATTTTAGCAGATGAAGGAAGACACATTTCTTCCCCACGATATCTTGACACAGTTAGGGGCGGAGTCATAATTTTTTACTTGATGGGGAGGAGGGAGACCGAATTTTTATAAAATATTAAAGGTATTTCTAATTTTTTGAGAAAGTAAAATTTAATTTTTTTTAAAAAAATAACATATAAAATTTAACTCGATCTAGATTGTTTGTTTGGGGGGGGGGGGGGCACCAATCCGGATCTTCTATTATAAAACGATAGTTACATATTCTCCTCCACTCATCAATGTACGATATGTGAATTGGTGGGTACACGTATCGTATATTGATAAGTGGATAAAAAGATGCAGTACTACTTTGTAAATGATGATCCGGATTGGCAGTCCCCCCTTCTAAATTTTCTTATATGATTAGTTTTTTTCTGTCTACATCTCAATCGTCCACCAATACGTATATTGTATATTGATGAATATAAAAAAAGATATAGCACCACTTCGTAACAGAAGATCCAGACTGGGGCGACCGCACCCACCAGCCCGGACATCTGGACATAGTTGTTAGAATCGAAGCCTCCAAATTCCCTAGCCATGCGGTTTTAGATTGAAGTCCCCACCGAATGCGCATGAATTATTTGTGTCGCGTATGTTATTATTAGTCATATTTGATGGATATGTTAAATGACTGATGAATAATAACAATGTAATTATTGATTTTTATTTTTTTTAAAATACAAAGTTTCTTGTTTTCTCTATTCTCCCTCTCTGTCCTCTCTTCCTTCTCAATTGGGTCGCTTGAGCTCCAGGCACGAAACATTGTTTTTTTCTTTGTATAGTCAAATTCAAGACTTTGTCAAAAAAAAAAAAAAACAAAGAAAAAAAAAGAAAAATATGAAAGAAAACAGATGAAAACAAATATTTACGTAGATACATATATAACTTAATAAACCCTACAAATTTATTCATCAATGGTGGGATCATAAATCTTAAAAATTAGTAAATCACTATAATGCTAGGAAAATATGTACTCCAAATTAAATATCACAAAAAAAAATATATCATATTGCAAAATCAAGATCTTCAAATTCAATTTAGAATTCACAGCATAATCAATTTTTTCCAAAATTTAAGCAATAGGAAACTATTAAATCAATCACAATGATATGAAATTAATCGGCTAAATTGATAATGAAAGAGACTTAAAGGGGAAATAATAATAATAATAATAATAATAATATCCCCATGAAATGATGTAGGTCAAACTCATATATTATCATCATCATCATTTTCAACATGTCAGTCATTGGTGATGGATTGTTAATCATTTTGTGCTTTGAAAAAAAAAACACACACACACACACATACACACACAACAATGAGCAAAACAAAGTTGGTATCATTAAGTTTGAAAATTTTCAAAAGTAGTCAACAATTTATACTCTTTAAAATGGATTATTACAGCTAAAATATCCACAATCCCACGCCATGACGCGACGTGCAAAAGTGTGCAAAAGTTTAATAATGTATATCGTATATTTATTAGGATATAAAAGAGAACCCAAAAATTAACTTGGCTCCTCAAGGCTTTTGGGATGAAATTTAACTTCAGTTATCCTATTTTGACACCAAGAAATGAGATTTTTTCTAAAAATATAAATAAATTATTAAAAATTCATTTGTTTTTTTTATTTATATCCAAATTAGATATTATGAGAGACCCTAATAGGGTTAGAGTCTGGAAAAAGGATCAAAAATGAGGAAATGGGGGTAAGTCGGATTTATGACATATAATATATAATTAACTCGAGGCACTATATAAATATCAATTGAAACGCCACACACACACATACACACTCTCACCTAAAAGGAAAGGAGAGAAAACAAGAATATTCAAACCAAAAACCTTAATGATATCATATTTGAAATCACATCACTGATTTGCAGTCCAATAGCATCAGAAGCGAATAAATTGAATTTATCGATGAGCCTTGCTTTAATAATAGTAAGACGAACACCTTCAATCAATCGATCAGGGGTTTGGATTTTTTAAGTCCCATAATGGTAGATACTAATTCGTTTATTAGATAGTAATTTATGTCTATTGTATAGTAATTTCTTTATTTTTAATAATTAGTGATAATAGATGTAAAACTATGTTCATAATTTGAGAGCATAGATATGTAATACATGACTTGCTAAAAAAATAAGTAAATGATCGGATTTTAACTTGAATTAAATCGGAACTTTAAAATTTGTATTTGATTGTTAATATCTATAATAAAAATTAAATGAGGCAAACGTTAATAATATCATTTTATTAAATTAATAATTTTGTACATAATAATAACAAGGCTTCCGCAAGTAAATGGAAAATATTTGGCATTATGTTTAGGTCCTCTACATAGAATTTCTAGTTGGATGATATAATTTAATCATGATTCAGAATTTCAAAAATGAATTCAAATCTTACATATCAACACGATGAGGTGTTCAATCCCCGGCCAAATTGTGTGGGTAATTTTATTTTACTTCTATAGTAGGTTAATCATTTATTAATAATTGTAATAATTGTTCATATTAATTAATATATATTCGATAATGTACATGATTGATATTTATATAATGATAATATAATCTGATGCGGTCGGTTTTTGGTTCGACCACGTGTCAGGATCCGAAGAGCTCCTGATAATAATGCTGGTGGCCCACCTATCAAAGAGGCAGGAACGCACGTGAGACCAGCCGATTTTGCCCCAGCGTAGGCTCTCCGACGCTCAAGTTAGTATTTGGAGAAGATGATGAATAGTAAATAAAAGGTTCTCTTGCTTATCAAGAATGAGTGTGAGAATCCTTATGATTTCCTTACCCTTAGGTGGAGAGCCGATTTGGTATATATATGAAAGTAAGGCACCCAGATGTGACATAGTTGGTGGGAGCCGATCAACTTCCTAACATGAGCCGTACCGACAGGTGCTTTTTGTCCCCTTAGTGATTCCTATTGGCAGCTGCTCTCACGTCTCATTAATGGGGGGTCTTATGGGCATTTAATGTGTATCTTTAGCATTTATGGCCAAGGATTGCATCTATGACTTGACATTTAATGCGCTGGAGACTGATGGAATCAATCCATGTGCCACTGGGGCGTGTTAGGTGGCGGTAGATAGGACCTACCATTGGTAGCCAGTTGGATTCATCCTTGTTAGCTGTCAAGTCGTGCAATAGCCAAATATGGGATTTCGTCCTCGACACGGACGCGTTCGAAGGCCCCTTATGCCAACAGATTCCTCACGCCCTTGGAACAGGGCAGGACGTTTTCGAGGGCCGTGGGTTTATTTCGAGGGTCTCTCGGGTAGCGTATTTGTGCCTTGAGGCGACTTCGAGAGCCGCCAGCTTAAGAGTTCATTCGAGGAAAGTTCGTCATATCGAGGGCTTCATCATTAGTCCCCCCACTTGGCTATCTGGAGGCACCTGCTGATGTGGCGTAATGAGGTGACACTTGGCTCATCATTAGTCCCCCCACTCTTGATTGTGACGAGGACGTCAGTTTTCAAAAGTGACTTATATTGCGGGGTGCCAGGTGTCCTTACATTTTTTGAATTTGAAATGCCAACTGGGCACGAAAAGTCGTGCTTTTCCAACTCTGACGGTCCACGTGCTTGTTCGGGAGACGTGGCGTACCCCTGCCTATTAATTTCTGGCGGCTGAAAGGTCATGGTAGCAAGGGGCGTACCTAGGCATAATTGCTGCAGGCTTTATTGCCACAGCGGCCGAGGCGTCATAATGGTTGGTGGCGTTTCCCATATCCCTTATAAATAGTTGAGGGTTTTACCTCAAGTTGATTTTTCCCTTCTCACTCTCCCAAAGCATTCGTACAGGCATTGGAGGCAAGACTTTTAAAAGACGCCATTGTCGTCGTTTTCAGCCGTTCATCCTCTCCAGGTGAACTCTTTTCCTTACTCTCTTTCTTAACATTTCGAACCCAAAAACCCCAACAGCTATGAGCCCGAGAAGGAAGATACTAGACGACTCAGATCCGACGCCTGAGGACTTGGCGGCAGTGGGGGAGGTTCGCCTTCCCTCCCAGCCGGTTTCGGGCACCGAGGTAAGCCGAGCGGCAAAGACCACCGGGGCGAGCCAAGTTGAGGCGTCGCAGAGTGGGGGCCTCAGAGAGGAGGCGCCGGCAATGCGCCAGAAAGGGTCTGCCCAAGGCAGAAGAAGAAAACACAGGGACCCGCTCGAGGGGACGCCGAGCCTAATGGCTCCCCCGCCAAGAGCCCAAAACCACGGGGCGGAGGAATGGGCAAATTTTAGACCTCCTCGCTTCCTCGGGATATCTCCAGCAATATTATTGTGGCGAAGATGGATAGGATCTGGGAGGAATTTGGGGTTCAGTTTCCCATCCACATGCCTGGCACCAATGAAAATATGGTGGAGCCCCGTGAGGGGTGCGTGGCTTTTAACCTCCACCATTTCGAAGCGAGGTTGCGCCTGCCCCTCTTTCCTGAAATTCGAAGGCTGTTGGAGTTTGTCGGCGTGTGCCCTAGCCAACTGGTGCCTAACTCCATCATGATCATCGTCGCCTTTGTGGTGATCATGAAATGCCTCAAGGAGGAAGCCATCCTGACCAATTTTTTGAAGTTTTTCTAGTCAAACGAGTCGGTCCGGTCTGGCCTAGGCGAATCGGCTGAGGATGAGCCTGGCTTCCTGTATTTGTCCGCCTGTTCGGCTTTCTTGAAGGTGCTGGATGGCTTTAAGTCCTCCCATGGATCAGGGTGGAAAAGGAAGTTCGTATTCGTGGAAAATCGAGGGCAATTGGGAATGCCCTCGAATTGGCGCCAACCCCCCATACTTAACCGCAACTTCTACCACGAGGAGCCTAGTTTCGACGAGGGGAAAATAGCGGATTTCGCCAAGATGGGGAGAATGTGCACTCTCTTCCTGACCTCAGAAGATATACTCCGGGTCTGCCGCCTCTCGAGCGCCTCCGGTGACCCCGGCCCAAGCGAGTGCCCCAGTACGAGGCGCCATACTTATGCAAAAAGCGACCCTATGGCCTAAAACCCTTTCTTCTTCTTCTCCCCTTCCCCCCCTCTTTTTTGGAATTTGTGGGTTCCTACTGCTACTGGTTTACATCTTTTTTCCGTGCAGGTCTCCACATCTTAATGGACGCACACCAAGCTTTGTTGACCAGGCTCAACAGGCAAAGGCGCCAAACCCAACCTCCTCGCCCTAAAGTATCCGCCTTCCACAAGGCGGTTACCCATAAATCAAGGCAGCCGAGGAGAGATTCTGGCGTCGGGGAGGGATCAAGCCAGAGTGCCGAGGCCTCCCGCATCGAAACTAAGGTGGAAAGGGAAGTTCACCAAACTGAGGACACTAGGGCAACCCTGGTCGAGGAGGTTACGGAAGCCCTGAGGGGGACCCCCAAACCAAACTGCTATTCCCCCGAATCAACCTTCCATACCGGGGGGGTCGCAAACTACTGCCGGCGCCTCCACTTCGGCTGCCGCTCCGTCGAGGCCCTCGCCAACTGAGGTATTGCCCCCGCCTCGAGCAGAGGCCCCGCAAATACAAGTCACTCTTGAAAACTGACGTCCTCATCACAATCAAGAGTGGGGGGACTAATGATGAGCCATGTGTCACTTCATCACGCAACGTCAGCAGGTGCCTCCAGATAGCCAAGTGAGAAGGTGAAGCCCTCGATATGACGGACTATCCTCGAATGAGCTCTTAAGCTGGCGGCTTTGGAAGTCGCCTCAAGGCACAAGTATGCTACCCGAGGGACCCTCGAAATAAACCTACGACCCTCGAAAACGTCCTGCCCTGTTCCAAGGGCGCGAGGAATCTGTGGGCGTAAGGGGCCCTCGAACGCGTCCGTATCAAGGACGAAATCCCATACTTGGCTATTGCACAACTTGACACCTAACAAGGATGAATCCAGCTGACTACCAATGACAGGTCCTACCTACCGCCATCTAACATGTCCCAGTGGCACATGGGTCGATTCCATTAGTCTTCAGCGCATTAAATGCTAAGTCATAAATGCAATCCTTGGCTATAAATGCTAAAGATACACATTAAATGCCCATAGGAATCACTAAGGGAAGCACCTGCCGGTACGGCTCATGTCAAGAAGTTGACCGGCTCCCACCAACCATATCACATCCGGGTGCCTCACTCTCATATATATACTGAATCGGCTCTCCACTCAAGAGTAAGGAAATCATAAGGATTCGCATACTCATTTTTGAGAAGCAAGAGAACCTTTCATTTACTATTCATTATCTTCTCCAAACACTTACTTGAGCGTCGGAGAGCCTACGCCGGGCCAAAACCGGCTAGTCTCACGTGCGTTCCTCCCTCTTTGACAAGTGGGCCACTAGCATTATCATCAAGAGCTCTTCGAACCCCGATACGTGGTCGAACCAAAAATCAACCGCATCATAATCGATTTACTCAAATGTGTGTGTATGTGTATATATATATTACGTCACTCGTAAATATGTTCTTTCCGTACATTTAATTTAAACCAGTTTAGTCGACTTTAAGTTTAAATAAATGACTTGAATGGTAAGAATTACTCTTCACGTATATGAAGTACTTTATAACACTATAGTTAGAAAATCATGCTATAAATCAATTGAGTTGAATACAATTTTTTCGTCCTCCTTATACAAGTATCTTAATTGTTTAACAATCACAATTTACAGAACTAACTTTTAATATAATAATTTATATATAACTCTGATCAGTATTAAATTTAAAATTATATATATTTCATCATCAGATTAGCTACTGAGTTCGAACCCTCTTATACATTCTCCCTTTACCCCTTAAGTGAGTGAGTGTGTGCGTGTGTATAGAGGTGTCTTTTTGATTAATATTTATAGGGTATATCGAGTTTATTTTATCAAAAAACAAGTGCCTTTTTTTCTTATGTATCATGAGTCATTAATTAATTTACTCATCAAACTGCCTTTAATTATTTACTAGTGGACTCGTCTTCAATAGATACAAACACTAAATATTTTGTGAATGTGCAACAAAATAAGATCTACAGTAATAAATAAATAAAATAATCAAACGGCGCAATTAATGATTACAATTATCAATGTGATAAAAAGTTCAAAAAATCAATTGCCAAGTAGTTACTGCAGCACATAGTTAAACGGGCTTCACTTTAATTAATCATTCAAAATTCTTGACTTTTTGATGGTTTACTATAAATGCGGAATATGTGATTAGTTTACAAACTATCATGGCCAACAGATAGTTATGCATCTTTTTTTTTTTTTTATTTCTCTTCTTTTCTCTTTTAATGCTTATACACTATAGTAATAAATACTCCAAATTATGTTTATATATACACACACATATATTGTCACACATTGCATCATAAATTATCCAAATTTCACATTTTATCCACTATAACTATTTTCGGTCCAAAAATATTATTAAAATTGACAATATCGGATATGCAAACCCTCTATTCAATCTTAAAATCAATATTAGTATGAATCAAAGAGTATCAGATCCATTTCTTGATGAATTTTTGGATCGAAATAAGTTCAAGTTGGTAAAATGTAAAAACCAACTAGATCCATATGACAAATTGCAATATATATATATATATATATATATATATATATAAAAGTGCAAAAACAAATTTAGTTTGGGAAGTAAAGTTTTTTTCTCTCTAGATAATTTACAAATCACAAGATTACGAATATACAATGATTTCAAATCATATTTGTCTTGTATTGAAAATAATAAATGAAATAAAAGAAAATTAAAATCGATTCATTTTTTCCTTTTTTTTTTGTCATGATATATTAGACCATTGTCCCTATGTGGGTGGAAATTTCTTCCATGCATTGGATGTAGTGTTCGAAATTTTGTCATGTTTTATATATTATTTTCTGTATAAAATATGATTGAATTTAAATCACTGAATATATGAATAAAACTTCAAAAACACTTGCTTCATAAAAAAAAAATCAGGTCGGTTGGGATTTTCTTTTTGTGTATACTGTGGAGTCACTTTCCATGGCTCATATTTGGATATCAGATTGTAAAATACATCAATGTTAAAATGTCACTTTCCATCACAATATTTTTGTCCACATTGATATGTACATGTATAAATAAATAAATAATATATATATATATACACACACATATTTGATCTTAATTACCCAATTTATATTGGATATTGCAAAGGCACATTATAGAGACGATCATCACAATCCAGTTATTCAATTCACAACTCCGAATTCGAACTATGAAAGTTGCTTAAGGGATCTAGTGCCTTATCCCGTTAGACCAACTGGTAGTTGGTAACATATATATAAACCTATATATATATATATATGTAAATTCGAATTTACCATTCTATTCTAAGTCTTAAGTACTATTTCCTAAAAGTTATGTTGGGTGGGAATTGAAAATTCTTTCCATTTCATTTATAATTTATTAGATGTCAAAATGTGAAATCTTTTGAATGGATTCAACTCAAGAACCTATCCAACCAAAATTGTTGCATAAAAGGAAATAAGTGGTTTAATTTAATAGTTATCTACTATATTTTATGAAGAGAGAACATCATATAATGATGGCATTTTACCTATTCTTGGGTAACATACTTTGGTCTGTTCGTTTTTTAATGATTCACTAATTAATTTTTCGTTTATTCTATTTTCTCCTTTGCCTCTCTCCTCTCTTGTACTTACTTTTTTTTTAACCTTTTATTTATGTTTATTTTTTATATACTAAAACAATTTTCATTATTAATACTCACATAAAAACATATATTTCTATAAAAGTTTTGATAAATTTTTATAATTTTATATTATTGATCTTTAAGTACATAATTAAATTATAATTTATTTTACAGGTGCACTAAATGTGTTCAATTGTTAGTTAATAATTGAGCGAAAATATTTGATTTAACACAACGGTCATCCTTAAGAAAAAAATGTACTACATTCCACCCTGCTATATTGACCCTGATGTCCGTCACCAATAGGTACTATTTAAGTCAGAGTTTAAGTCGATCAAACCACTTAAATGTAAAATTCTCATTACCAAAGACAATTACATCCCAACGCCAAACCATTAAACTATACCATTTGGTGCCTATTCTCTTATATAAATACATATAAAAACACTCACTTATTAATTGATAAAGTGCAACAAGGTTAAAAAAAAAAAGTGTGGATTAATTTTTTATAACTACGTTCCTATGTTGAGAATCAACCTTTTTTTTTTTTTTCGGATAATATTGGTTTAGCTTTTGTGTTTCGCATGTGAAAAAAGTGCAATATTTTCAAAATATTTGATTTCTGTTACTCTTTTTTTCCACTTTTATCTAAAACAAACAATTAAAGAGCAATGTAAAGTTTTGTGTAACATAATGAAGTCGTAAACTGTCTAGACAAAAGCCATGTATGACAAAGTTCTATGATACAACTATATTTTGAAATTTAGGCTTATTTTGAATTGTTGATCGATTACAATGGTATCACACACATATCTTTCTTAATATGGTTTGCATACAACACACTATAAAAATATACTCATTTTAGTGACGAATCAATACATTATAAATTGAGTATCTGCGACGAATTTCATTTATAACAATTTCGTTAGTAACCATTTTGTCATTGATTGCTTTTTAAATTTTATTTACATTGAATTCCGTTACTAATCAATCACAAATACCTTAAAACTGTGAACAAAATCTGTCCGTAACAAATTTTCCATTAATGGAAGAAGCTCATCTTTTGAAGTGAAATTTCTATATTATAAGATTGAGAAACAATATTACCCCGTGTTGCCAAAAAAACAAATTCTCAATTACGATCATTTCATCCAAACAAATTATTCTTTTATCAATTCTAAGAATTATTGAACTGTATTAAATTTTGATTCAAATGCTAAAATTTGAATATTTCTCGTCTCACCTTTAAAAAAATGTCAAAAATAATATATATAAATAAAAATAAAAGCTCAAAAAAAGTGTAGGCTGACAATCACAGTTATGAGCGCGAAGCCGTTTAAGGTTATGGAAAAGGGCAGGCGGGGCAGCCCCCACCACCGTTCGGGCAGCTCTCGAAAACACTGCACACGCCCAAAAAGAAAAACGATAATTATCCCGCACACACCCTACCAATCTCTCACCGCCACCCTTCAGAGAGAGAGAGATAGAGATTTGTAGAGAGAGAGGAAAAAGCAAAGTACAGTAATGGGGTAAAAAGTTTGCAGAGAGCCATTAAAGGTGCTGAAGAAATTATACTACTACTGCTGCTGCTAACCGAAGTAGCCCCCAAAGTACAACTTCTTACACACATTCAAGAAAATAGAAGAAACCCCATTTCAGGTTTTTTTTTTTGGGTTATTTGTTTTGGCCTGAGTTGAGTGGTGGGATCAGTTTCTTGATCAGCAATGTTGGAGTTTTGGGGCTGAATGAGGGATGATATTGCCTGGATTTTGTTGGTTTTTTCTTTAAATGATGTGACTTTCTTTATTTGGATCTGAGGTGTTGTCTCATGAGCTGGTGAATGTGTGTACGGATTATATATATATGGTTTTGTATGTAAACGTGGGGATGAAGAAGTGGAAGAAAAGAGAGGGCATGGTGTCCCTGGTGGTGTGGTTGATCTTGGTGGTGCATCCCCTGAGGTCTATTTATGCTAATACGGAAGGTTTGTACCCTTTGATGTATATATCTAACTTATTTGGTTTCAATTTTTCTTTTTTTCCTTCTTGAATTCTTTCTTTCTATATTTATGTTTTTTTTTTGAGAATTTTGGGTTATAAAGTTGTTATCTTTTTGCTGAAGATTTCAACTTGGGTAAGTTTGAAAAGTGCTTTCCTTTGTTGGCATTCATTGATTATGTGTAGTTTTGACATGTATTTTGGAAGTTGCAATTTATATGAATATTTGAAGTGATAATGCTAAATGTATTTACTTGTGGGATTGTTTATTATTTGTAGGTGTTTCTGTTAAGTTTTAGTATGTGAAGTGTGTGTTATTGTGGGGTTATTGATGGGCAACATTATAATTATCATTCTTTTTGTGCCATGGTTTTGTACATTATTATCCACTCTGCAGTTACTATGCTAAAATTGAACTGTTGCAGATATGCAGTTTCCTTTGCTTTTTAGAATTTAATTCCTGTGGAGCTTTCTTGTACAAATTCCACTCAGCGGGATTGCGCGAATTTGCAATACTATTGAATTTATGGCATAGAATTTGGCATAAAGAAACGTAAACCCTTTGCAATTCGAACTGGAAATGCTGCTGAATTTTTACGAAATACAAAAGACATTTTCGTTGTATTGGGGGGCAAAATTTTGAATTTTGAGAAAAACACATCTAGAGCACTGCTTTAGACATAGACTTAACCCCAGCGTGCAGGGGGGCGGGGGCGGGGGGGGGGGGGGGAGCATGCCTTCCTTTAATTGATATGAATCTTTATTAGGGAGGTCGAGGGTTCATTGACTCTTGCTTTTTATGGAAGCGTTATTATTTGTAGCATCTAATTTTTCCAATGGAATTCGTGCATAGGTGATGCGTTACATAGCCTTAGGACAAACTTAGAAGATCCCAACAATGTGCTACAGAGCTGGGACCCGACACTTGTCAACCCTTGCACATGGTTCCATGTAACTTGCAACAATGATAACAGTGTAATAAGAGTGTAAGAATCTGTTATTGCTAATCCTTTTGTTTTTGAATTTTAGTTTGCTAATTGTGAGTGCAAACCTAATTTTGTTGCCTTTTTTTCTCAGAGATCTTGGAAACGCTGCTTTATCTGGTCAATTGGTCCCACAACTCGGCCTTTTGAAGAACTTGCAGTACCTGTACGTCATGTTTGCTTATATATATAGTTTGAAAGAGTTTTGATATCACAGCGCAAGCCGTGTTTTGTTGATATCCATAACCATGTTCACTTGGCTGTTTAACATATTTTGACTAACTACAGAGTGTCTTGCTAGTAGATTGCTGAATGGAGTTCAATTGAATCCTTAAATTTCTTGGAAATTTTTGAAAATTTTGACTGCTATTTTTCAGCAATAATTGCTGCACCCTCCCCTGTACTATATACGGTTACACGAATATCCTAGCCTTGGTTTTAGAATTGCACATACCTCCCTTGCAGCGTATGCTACCTTGTAAAGTGATATTATAATTCAAATTTTGATAAACTTTTCAAATTGTTCCGACATATTTGGATATGTTATCCAAGTTTATTAACAAAATTTTTCGTTGTTGATTAAATGTTGATGAACAAAAGACGGTATGTAATAAAGATTCTCTCTTGTTTGAACTTACACAGTTTTTCTGTTGTGATAGGGAGTTGTACAGTAACAACATAAGTGGGCCAATACCGACTGATCTTGGAAACTTGACTAATTTGGTGAGCCTGGATTTGTACTTGAACGGTTTCAGCGGTCCCATTCCAGACACCTTGGGGAAGCTGTCAAAATTGCGATTCCTGTGTGTAAACTTATCCTCTACTGGCAAATAGTGATATTGATTTTTACATTTGATGTCTTTTCTATTGTTATATATCTCTACATTTTGTTTACCATGCTCTGGTGCCGCCCAGGAAAAAAGAATTATTATATCTGTCCTAGAGGGTGTTTGGCTAAGCTTATTTTAATTGCTTATAGTTTGTAGAGCTTATTTCATGTTTTTGGAGCTTTTTGAACTCCTATATCTTATTTTAAGACAATAATATATTAATGTGTATGGATAAGATAAAATGTTTTGAGGACTTATAAGATGTAGTTGTGATTGATAAAAATAAGTGCTTATAAGCTCTTTTTGTGTAACAATGACTAAAAAGAATATGGTAGACTCAATATCATGTACATAAATGTTTCTCAAGACGGTAGAAATATATTAAGAAACAAGGTTTTAGGATATTTATATATCTTTTTTTGTTTCTAATTAGACAACTTATAAGGTTTTTGAACAAATAAAATTACTGCACACTTTGTGACATTGTATAAGTTCTGAAACATTTTATAAGCCATTTTAAAAAGTTTGTACAGTCTGCCGAACATCCTGTTAATTGTTTAGTTATTATAAGTGATGGTTAAAAGCATTACGAACAAGTATGTTTCTTTGTTGCAAGTTAATGGTGTGTTTTAGCACCAGATAATTAGTTAACTCTTTCTTTGTTTCAGAGTTTCTGGCAATTGTCCATGAAGTATGCTAGATATGTTGATCTAGTAATCTCTTTCACACATCAAGAAACTTACAATTTGCTGTTATGTCTTTGTAAGGATAGCCGGCTAAACAACAACAGCTTGACGGGCCCTATCCCAATGTCGTTGACCAATATCTCATCTCTACAAGTCCTGTGAGTGTCAAAAATTGGTTTCGAATATTTTTAATGTCGTCCGATAGTCATTCTTGAAATGGCGTAGTGATTTTTTATTTTTTTATTTTATATGATAATTTTATGCAGGGATCTATCAAACAATCTTCTTTCAGGTGCAGTTCCGGATAACGGTTCCTTTTCTTTGTTCACACCTATCAGGTATCTCGATAATATATCAACTGGCATTAATTTCAGCTCAAACTTTTTAAGGGTTTTTATCGGTATCTGAGATAGGTGAATTTCCGATTCACAGTTTTGCAAATAACTTGAACCTATGCGGCCCTGTCACTGGACGACCATGCCCTGGATCTCCTCCATTCTCTCCACCCCCTCCATTTGTTCCACCACCCCCGATTTCTATGCCAGGTTTTTGTTTTGTGTATTGTTTCTCCTGTGAAAATGAAATTTGATTCGATCGATACTAGAAATGTTAAATTGTTAGATTGCAAATGTTTCTATGCGCTTTTATCTTGCGTATCTCTTCTTAACCTTATAAAACTGCAGGTGAAAATAGTGCAACTGGAGCCATTGCTGGTGGAGTTGCTGCTGGTGCTGCCTTGCTATTTGCTGCCCCTGCAATTGCATTTGCATGGTGGCGCCGGAGAAAGCCACCGGAATATTTCTTTGACGTGCCAGGTTTGTAAATTTGACTCGACAATGTAATTGTTAAAGATATTAATATTCTGTATTTAATTACTGCCTCTCTTATCTAACAACTTAGATGTTTATAGGAGGTAGTCATTTAATATGTTATCAGAGCTAGACCAAATAAGAGTTCATGCGTCCAAATCTCACAGCCAGTCATTTATAGAAAGGAGTTTCACCTACAAACTTGGAACACCCCCTCCCCCCCTCCAAAAAAAATGTCAGCATGTAAGGGGCCGTGTGAGAAATACTATATGAGATTGCCATTTAATAATACTTATAGACGATAATCATTATTTTAGCTTCTTGAATAAGTTATTTGCATAACGTTGCAGCTGAGGAGGACCCCGAAGTACATTTGGGGCAGCTCAAACGGTTCTCTCTCAGAGAGTTGCAAGTTGCAACCGATAGTTTTAGCAATAAGAACATTCTGGGGAGAGGTGGCTTTGGGAAGGTATACAAAGGTAGACTGGCAGACGGCTCGCTTGTTGCTGTTAAAAGACTGAAAGAGGAGAGGACGCCAGGTGGCGAGCTTCAATTTCAAACGGAGGTGGAGATGATCAGTATGGCAGTGCACCGTAATCTTCTTAGACTGCGCGGCTTTTGTATGACTCCTACCGAACGTTTGCTCGTTTACCCATATATGGCTAACGGGAGTGTCGCATCATGTTTAAGAGGTGACACTTTTTCAAGAATTCTTGTCTTTTGACTTATCATAGTGCAATTTGTTCAATTACACTGTTCTCCCCTGTATTTGTGTGTAGCCGTGCTAACATAGTAGAAGTTTGATCGAATTCGGTCTAAACTAGCAAATTTTTTCAAGAAATTTGAAACTTAAAAGAGCAAGTTGCGCTGGTTGTTAAAATTTGAATAATGATGTCATTTAACTGTGTCTAATTACTGACAGAAAGTGATAATTGAAAAGTGGCACCAAGTTACAGCGGAGGTTCATTAAGTTTGAAACCAAGAGGGGAGATTTGTGTCGGGGGGATGTTGTATTTACTATTTTATTTTATTTTATTTTTCTTGTTAATGGATTTTAGATAAAACCGTTATCTATGATTGCAGAACGTCCACCTAACGAACCACCACTTGATTGGCCCACTAGGAAGTGCATTGCTCTGGGGTCTGCCAGAGGTTTGTCGTACTTGCACGATCACTGTGACCCTAAGATTATACATCGTGATGTGAAAGCTGCGAATATATTACTAGATGAAGAGTTTGAGGCCGTTGTTGGAGATTTCGGCTTGGCTAAACTCATGGATTATAAGGATACGCATGTGACTACTGCCGTGCGTGGCACTATTGGACACATAGCTCCCGAGTATTTATCCACCGGAAAATCATCCGAGAAAACAGATGTTTTTGGATATGGGATTATGCTTCTTGAACTGATAACGGGGCAAAGGGCATTTGATCTCGCTCGCCTTGCAAATGACGATGATGTCATGTTGCTTGATTGGGTATATCATCCTTTCATATTCTCTCCCTCTCTCTCTCTCTTCTTTCTTCTTCTTTCCTTCTATGAGCTTGGTACTTGTCCCATTGCATGACATGGCTGAAGTAGAATGAATCCTTTATGTCACATTTCGTTACAGATGAAACATTCAATACTTCAAATATCCCATTCTCGGAAAACAACACCTGTTATTTGATAAAAAGATACCTTTCCTTTGGTTGAAGTTAACGAAGACAGCATATTCATTTTCAGGTCAAAGGGCTTCTGAAAGAAAAGAAATTAGAAATGCTGGTTGACCCGGATTTGCAAAACAAGTACGTGGAGGCTGAAGTCGAGCAGCTAATCCAAGTTGCTCTCCTTTGCACGCAGAGCTCCCCAATGGACCGTCCCAAGATGTCCGAAGTGGTGAGAATGTTGGAAGGCGATGGGTTGGCCGAGAGATGGGACGAATGGCAAAAAGTCGAAGTCTTGAGACAGGAGGTGGAGCTCGCGCCGCATGCGAGTTCCGATTGGATCGTCGATTCTACCGAAAATTTACATGCTGTCGAATTGTCGGGACCGAGGTGACGCGCTCGAATAAAGGCAAGAGATTTATTAGGCTTTGTTCGATTTTACATTTTTATTTTTGGGTTATTTTTGATTTTTTTTTCTTGTTTTGTGTTATTTTCTTCAGGGGTTAAAAGAAGTAATTAACACATTGTATTGTCTGCTGGGGAGCTATATGTGAAAATTCATGCTTTGTGATGAATTGCGTATACGGGCCGGGCTTTTTTGTAATTAAGAAATTTGGTTAACATTTTGACAGGTTTTTGATATCTTTTGTGAAACTAAACTGTCAACGAGGAGTCGAGGACCAACAGAAAAAGAAAACTGCATGATTTTGATGATTAATTTGCCAGCATTCACTTCCAGGCTTTATCATGTTTTGAGTATGAGAGAGAGAGAGAGAGAGAGAGAGAGAGTTTTGATGGGAAAATTCGGCAGAAAATAAGAAAATTTTACTGGAAATCCGTTGGAAAAGCTCTTATCTCTGGTAAGATGTTTCGGCAGGATTCTGTTGGAAAACCGTTCAAGAGAAAAAAGAGAATAGAAATAAACATCGAAATAACGAAAGCATTACATCATTGAGAGAGAAGTTTTAATGAAAAAATTTGGCACAAAATAAGAAAATTTCACTGGAAGTCCGGAAAAGCTCTTATCTCTAGCAAAATTTTCCCACGGAAATATGTCGGAAAACCGTTTAAGAGAAAAAGAGAGTAAAATGAACATTGAAATAACGAAAAACATTACGTCATTGAGACACAATAGGAAGGAAAGAACATTAGAGAAGCAAAAAAATAAAAAAAGGTAAATTGAACTGCACTGCAAATGCTCCCCGTGACCCCATTTTGGCCTGTAACAGGTTCAATATCTCCCATTCTAACCATTGCACTTGCAAAATCAGACAAGAACAACCTCGGGTTTCTACTATATTCAGACACAATGCTGTCTGTTGATCCTCCATTGAAGAGGACTTGGTCTGTGTGAAGCAATCCCTTCCTCTGCATCAAATTCCTGAAAAAAATTGTTGTCTAATGCATTCGGCGTCACCAAGTCGAGTGGCGCAAGATTACCGTCTCCGTCTCCACTATTCTAGGGGCACTGGCACCTTCACGTGCTGGCGAAACCGGCGTCGATGTCTGTGCCGTCGCTGTATATTCTACCGCGGAAGAATTGACATTTTGATTGTCCTATTGTGTGGGCTCCTACGTGTGGATGCAAAAGATATCATTAGCTCCCATTGTCCATATTATTAAAAAAAAAATTCTTCATATATTAAAATTATAATTACTGCACTTGAAGTTTGCTTCCATTTTACAAATTATACCAACTTTTAGTTGCCTCAATCACAGAGAACCCGTTCGCTTGCTAGTGTTGGGGGGTGCAGTTTGGGTTGGGGGGGGGGGGTTGTAAATTATAATTACCGTAAATATAATGTGTTTTTCGTAATTGAGGCAACTTAAGGAATTTTGCCTCATTTATCTTTTTGGTAATTATCCCAAAAAACAAAAAAAAATTATAAAGGGCATGCAAATATGCAATACATGTGTAGATACATAAAAACAAGTGCCACAACCGGGGTGGTGAAAAGAAATAAAGACTTTTTTAAAATGTTTTTATTAAATTTCCCTAACATTCACTTTTTTTTAGGCAACTCTAAATTTAATCTTAAAAATTAAATCAGATTTCAAAATGCACTTAAAAAAACCCTTCATCCATAATTTGTAGGCTAATATAATAGCTCTCGAACTTATATTTTTATCAGGACTATATATATATATATATATAACTATTTGACATGGAACTGAACATTGGAGGAGGCTGATAGGGACAGTAGTTGCCGTTCAAATCTATATAAAATGATATTGTACAAAAGAAATACGCTTTGATTATATTTCATGAAAATTCAATCTTGAACCCCAACATAAAGTTTCTGGCTTTGTATGTGAAAGTAAGGTTTTACATAGATACGTTTTGACTATTGAGTTTCATTACAATCATAAACAAAAATCAATGGTCTTAGGTACCTGATAAGGCCACCATGTCACTTGCACTTAGTCCCTTTGTATCAAACGCTGAAATGAGTTCTTGAAGACTCACAAAAGGACTCGAAAGATCATTGTTCACCACCGCATGGCTAGCCGCCACAGTCGAATCCCTTCTCCCAAGCTTCACACTCCATGATGGACCCCCACCTGTTGTACATTTCATCACAAATCAATTCAACGTATATATAGCACTTATAGGGGGGTGGTTGTAATATGCAAGCTTAGAGGGAAGGTCATTGTAATTATTAAAGATTAATGAGGAAGTTGGTAGTTTGAGTATTTTAGAGGGGGTGTCTGTGTAATTAACCATATATATATATATATATGTCATATGTGTGCATGTGTGCGTGTATATGTGAAACTTAGAAGGGAGATCATTGTAATTATTAAAGATCGAGGGGAAGTTGCTGATTTGCGTGTATATTTTACAGGGGGTGTCAATGTAATTAACCCTATGTGTGTGTGTGTACTTACGGAAATTGATGCATCCTTGGTGGCCACGGTGAGCACGTTCGTGCAAGAGATAACTCCGGGGCATATCCTCTCGACCTCATGCTTGGCGGCCTCAATGACTCCGTAGCCTCTGACAGAGTTAACATTTGGAAATGCAGTTTGCTCGGTCCGCATGGTGGCGCAAGAAATATTCGCCCCTTTAACCGGTGCGATGGGCCATCGATATTTCTTTCAGGATAAGACAGTCCAGAGATTCGTTCTAAGCCACACTGCTACTTCGAAAGCTAATCAACTCAAAATGTTGTTTGAATGCAGTTGACACACCAAACATGAAAGTACACAATCGATATTTTAATCTCACTTGACTAAAGGTGCACTTAGAGAATTATATTCTCACACTGATCAATTCAAAGAAATCTAAAGTGTTTTCTGTTTTCTTGTGTGTCTTCTGCAAGGAACATGAGCATCTATTTATGGGGACAAATAATACATGATATTAATATCGAGAATTAATTCTGAAACTGTAATTGTTGAAACCACTTGTAACATTTCAGATAATTAAATTTGAATTTGTAACTGCAAGTAACAGTAGTCAGTTACTCAACAATCAATATTTTGCATTAATACTCTATAACCGTTAACCGTTTCAAAATTAATGTTGTGCATTAATATTCTGTAATGGTTGAAATTAAGTTTGAATTTAATTCAAACATTATTCTAGGACTAGTTTAGTAAAGGATAAGACCAAGACAATGACAATTCACCCCAATGCCCGCAGTTGCATGTGAGACTACCCATATGCGGTAGTTAGTTATTTTAGTTTACATTATGACAACACTTAATCACATAAATACTCGAATTATCAAGGTTAAATATCCCATGTGGGATTTTGCACTTATCCTTTAACGCATAGATAATATTTAACGAGACTTTATCTATGAATTTACACCAAAAATAGCTTCATCCTAAAGTAATCCTCATAAATGTTATCACAATTAAGCTCATTTCCAATAGAAAATAATCAAGAAAAATTCAACTCCTGGGCATTGAGAAAAGATTGTATTTCTGCCCATGAGGTATTGGTGAACCCATGAATTGTGTGGGTTTAATTTTTCGTGAATGTTGATATTATATTAATTATACATTGGTTTCTTTACATGATGTTGTAGTCTCGTTGCACTTTTTTTATATATATATATTTGATATTTGGTAATAATTGATTGTAACAGTTTGTTTTTGGTTAGATAATATTGACGTAGTTGATTGATTATAATACACTGTTCTTTATAAAACAAAAATTCATGTACCTTCAAGCCACGTATTTAGTATTTATATTTTCAATTGAGAGAATGTTTGACTAAGCTTATTTTAAAGAGCTTATAAAATATTTTTGGAGCTTATAAGGTCCTACATCTTATTTTAAAAATAAGTTCTTAAGGTGTTTGAATAAAATGAGACCCTCCAGTTTATAAGATATTTTTGGAGTTTATAGGTTGTAATTTTGTTTGGTAAAAATTAGAGCTTATATATTTTTTAAAGTACAATAATGATATAAAAAAAACAAAGGAAAAATTAAGTTCATGTAAATAAATATTTTTTAAGATAGTAGAAATGTAATATTGAAAAAAAAAATATTTATGTTATTTTATCTTTTAGCATTATACAATTTATAAGCTGTTTGAAAAAAAGTTTGGGGGAGCTTACCTTTTTTTTGGAGCTTATAAGCTCATTTACTTTAAAAAAATATCAAATACTTTTCAGGAGCTTAGAAGCTTTCAAATAGCCCATATGATATTTTTAAGAGCTTATAAGCTCAGCCAAACACTCTCTTATTCTTATTTTCCAATTTCTCTATATTCATGTAAAAGATGATCACAATTCAAGGTTCATTAAAAATTTCAAAAAAACAAAAAAAGAGTGTTCGTCCAACCTATGCAATCCCCGTCTAGTTCAATCGATAGAGCACCAAGCTCTTAACCTTGTGATCATAGGTTTGAGCCCCATGGTGGGTTGGTCATAACAGAACAAGGGTGGAGTAATTTCCTCTGGTTTAATTACCTATAATTGCCCTTTTCTATAAGTAAAAAAGAAAACCTTTCAAAATACTTTTAAAATTACATTCAAATGAAAAACTGTTTAATTTACCAAAAAAAGGCCATATTTTGAAGAGCGTGACTAAACAAGCACTTCTTCTTCCTTTTTTTTTTGTTGTAAATAAAAGACAATCCCTAAATTGTGATCATTTTTTATACGATCAGGGATTGATATTGGAAAATAAGAGTAAATTGGAAACTTAAGCCAGTTCGTGCTTGGATGGAGTAATTTAAAATTATTTTAAAAGGTTTTTGTTTTTTTTTTTCTTACGCTCCGTTTGGTTCTAGGATTTTGATAAGGAAAATAGAATGAAAACTTTTTTCTTTGCTTCAAATAATAGTGCTCTATGCTTTTTTTTTTGATCCTTTTCATTTTCCTTTGACTTTTCCTCACAAAAATCCTTATTCCAAACATAACTTCAAAAAAAAATAAAATTGGACAACTTGTAGAAAAAAGCACTTACCGGTAATTAAACCCCAAATAAAAATAATAATAATAATAATCTACCCCCATTCCTTTAATGGCCGCCCACCGTGGGGCTCGAACCCACGACCACAAGGTTAAGAGCCTTGCGCTCTACCGACTGAGCTAGACGGGCTTGAATGTGGGGTTTTTAACAGAACAGGATTTTCTGATACTAATCTTAGGGCGGGCATTCAATACTGGCAGTTCAATCTTTTCGACAACTAAGGCAGCATATCAGACCAATTATAATTACTGATCCATGACAAGAAGGAAACCAAAAAAAAAAAAAAAAGGAAAAAAAGTACAAAACATAATGCTAGTATTGTCTATAAAATTTGAAAATAATTAAATATGTCACTTGATTTATCAAATATTATTCTATTCATAGTTCAAATTTACGTAGCCTAGAACGTCAAACTACAAAATTCAACCTAATTACATGCCTTTTAGCTACTTAAGAACAATTTAATTCCCTTATAAAAACGGAATAATTATTAGATTCTCTAAGTCCAATAAACAATGGAAACTTACCATAAGTAAATATTAATTCAATCACAAACTCGGTTTCCTACATCTGCTAGGATCCTAATTATTGCACATTACTCATCGTTAGTCCTATAAATATATTCCAAAAATCAACCAAACTCCACTAAATTCCTCCAAAATATTTGCAATTTACACTACATATTATCATAAACCTAAGTACCTACTATGTGGTCGCAACCCTACTTCATGAAGAAAACATTCTACTACAACTTCTTTCCGACCAAGGAAGAGGAAGAAACCTCGAAGGCCCGAGAGCTCGAGTCAGGATATCACCGGTCGGCCCGTCACAACGGCCGGGTCGTGGTGGAGATAAACGATCTTTTGCCACCACCGCCGGTGCCACACCCTAGCAACCGGCCCTGGCGGATAACGAAAGTCTTGACACGACACGAGGCTGACTCAAGCAGGCTCGTCCTGTCATGCAACGACACGTTTGAGCACGTGCTCCGGTACTGGCCCCTCAGCCTGGCGAATCATATTGTTCTAGGGCCTAGGGTGAATGTCGAGGTGTGGGATGTCACCCAAGAAAGCTACCCTAGGAAGTATGGAATTGAAGATGGTTATCTTCAGATGGTGGAGAATGACGATTTTTCCCTCGTGTGCATGAAGTTGATGAAGGATAGGAACTTGAAGGTGTATGATGAGATTGCCCTTTGTTGGGACCCCTGGAAATCTGTTTTTAAGTTTAAGTTGTTGTTGTAGTGTAATTTAATAAGTGATTGGTTTTCTAAATTAGTATCTCATTGCGTTATTATTATATTAAATACTTATTTTTTCTCAATTCGTGTCGTTGTATCCATATCCATACATCATAGGTTACATATTGAGTTATTCCTAACTTGATTTGAGCCTGAATTTGATTTGAACTCAATACAAATTTTGGTATATCCAACCAATTAAAATTTTCGATGAATCATACACGATAATGGAAGTTCCTAATTTAAATAGGCTAAAGTTCGAAAGAGGAGCTTGTCAAATAGTGGGTGTAAAAGGATATTAAACGGAACATATATGCAGTATCCGACGTATCCAATTAAGGTTTTCGATATCTGTATTCGAATTCGATAGATTTTCAAAACCTCATATCCAAAATTTGAATATGATGAATATTTTGCAAATTTGGATATATCCGTATCCGTTTAGTATTTTTGAAAACTAGATAAAATTATGGATATTTGGATATCCAAATACCCATTTTCGCTTAAAATCATCAAAATATCCGATTGAATATCCGAATCCGCTTATCCAAATATCCGAATCTTTTTATATAAATTAAAAAATAAAATAAAATTTATATAATTTATCTAATTGAAAATTTTGTTTTATATAAGTAAAGTTAATATGTTCAATTGTATTTTTATATTCTTGTAAATGTAAATTATGAAGATATTAGTTCAATTAGATTTTTTTTTTTTTTATCTATTTTACTTATAAGAAGATATGAGCAGATAATAATAATAATAATAATAATAATAATAATAATAATAATAATGTTATTTATCGTATATGATAACAAATATAATTAAACAAATATATTGGACATATACACATTCGGAGCGAATAATAAACCGAATGGATATGTAAATGCCATAGCCATCCATTTATTATTCGAATAGTTGTAATCGAATTCCGATAGTATACCATATAAACGGATACATATGCGAACGGTAAATAAATTTTCGATTACCCATTTACACCCTACCGTCGAGATTGAATATGGAGTCAGATTCCGTAATGGATCTGAATCCAAATTTCAATTACATTTTTTTTTAATTAAAATCAAGAAGTTTATGCATACAACATTAATAAGACAGCTTATATAGAATATAATATGTATGCCATCATAACTAATGAGCAATCGTTTATTTTCAAGGTTAACGTATGTTTGGTAGAATATGTTGCCGTTAACAAGCATTTACTGTTTTGGTTTCGCTCATCCTCAATGGCCTGGGGAATATAATTTCTTTTGAGTGTAACGATGATAAAAAATAGGGTTAATTATATCTACACCCCCACGAGTTTACGAAATTCCTATCAGTAACCCTCTTAGATGAAAAATTACACTTACACCCACTTTAAAATATTAAAATTACAGATGCACCCCCTTCCGGTAGGGTTCCGGCGAAAAAGTGATGACGTCAGCCAAAAATTTATGTGATCTGACTATTTTACCCTTGGTAATTTTGCAAACTTAGAAGGGGGTTGTATGCAATTTTTAAAATATAAAGGGGGTGTATGTGTAATTTTTTATAAAAGTAATTAACCGTTACATTTGCAAAATTTGACTATTGAAAATTTAAAAATGAATGTTTATAACTGTTTTTGGACTATTAAAGTTCCCCCTCTCTCTCTCTGTCTCCCCCCCCCCTATATTTAGTTTAGATTATACGCACGTGGCTTATTCTTTCTAATATATAGGGTTGAAATACAAGAGCAAAAAAAAATCAATTTGGCTTGCAACGGAGCATTATAATAGCGAATATGAATGACAATCGTGGTAAATATGATATTATTATTACTTAACTCATGGTACCATCATTGATGTCTACCCTACTTGAATGAAAAAAAAAAGAGCCTTCACATGGTGCCACGCGAATGAATAACGTCGTAACATATACTTGTTGAGAAAACTCTAGCTAAATATGTTTATGGGGGCAAAATTGTGCCAAAATATGTGGCACTTAACATCATATTATTTACTATTTATCTACTTTGTCATATTGTTGAGTCTAATGCTAACTAATTAGTATTATTATTATACGCTTTAATATGTTGAAAAATATTGTATCCTTCCTATTTTCATATTTTGTCAATGATATTTTATTTTTCTTATTTTCATATAGCTCTTGTAATCTTAAATATATTTTGTATGTATTATGTAATAGAGTTTTGCCAAAAGAGGTGTGTAAAAAATCAAGCATTTTTTTAATATCCAAGTCTAACCATACATTCACAATTGAAAGCAATACACATAAAATAACTTACCAAAGCTATACGAAAATATAAAAGATACTATATTATTGACAAAAAAGGGTACAATAATATTAATTAGTTAGTGATAGGCTCAACAATTTGGAAAAATAAATAAATAGCAAGCAATATGAGGTTAAACGTCATAAGCTTTGGCACAATGTTGCCCCATAAGTATCTTTGGGTAGAGCTTTTTAACAAGCATATCTTACGTCCTTATTCATTCATGTGGCACCATTTGAAGCCTCTTCGTCTTTATACTAGTAGGGAAGACACCATGAGTTGGACAATAATACTACAAATACCACGACTTTCATTCGTATCCGCTATCACAATACTTGTTTTCAAGTCGAATTGATTTTTGTTTTGTTTTTTTTTTTTTTTTGGCATCTATCCTTCCTGTATTTCAACATAAGACACTAGGGTTGTATTTGGTAGTAGTATAGGATTGTGTGTGATAGTAAAATCATTAGATAAATACGCTATAAGTTTGATATCAATCAATTGCATTAATATATTTTGTTGTAAGTATTATTTCGTGATATATCCTTCAAATTATGTTTGGTAGTATTCTTTTTTCCATATGAATTTGAAACAAATCACGAAAAACCTTGTAATTTAAGCCACATCATATATATTTAAGTGTAATATAATAAATTACAACTTTTATCAACCCAATCCAAATCAAGTGGATTACACATCCTATCCCCATAGGGGGATGGGCTATCCCATAAATGGATGGATAAGAAATTGGACCTATGCTTTATAAAGGGCTAAAAAAAAATCTACCAAATATAATTATAGCTATAAACCCCGTACACATCTAAACTCATACCAAACGCAACCTATAAGAATAGCTAGGAAAAAGAAAATACATGTATATATACTTTAAACTAAATTCATGTCAAATGAAGTTGTAATAGTGATATATATATATATATATATATAGAGAGAGAGAGAGAGAGAGAGAGAGAGGAGCAACTTTAATAGTCAAACAACAGTCATAAACGTTCATTTTTAAATTTTCAGCAGTCAAATTTTGAAAATGTAACGATTAATTACTTTCATAAAAAATTACACTCACCCCCTTTCTACTTTAAAAATTACATACAACCCCCTTCTAAGTTCGCAAAATTACCAAGGGTAAAATAGTCAGATCACATAAATTTTTGGCTGACGTCATCACTTGTTCGCCGGAATCCCTACCGGAAGGGGGTGCATATGTAATTTTAATATTTTAAAGGGGGTGTAAGTGTAATTTTTCATCTAAGAGGGCTACTGGTGGGAATTTCGTAAACTCGTAGGGGATGTAGATGTAATTAACCCTAAAAAATAATAAAAAATAATTTTATATAAATAAATATTTTTTGAAATAGTAAAATTATAATATTAAAAAAAATTATTTACATCATTTTATTTAGGGAGCTTATAAGCTTATTGTAAAAATTACCAAATATTTTTAAAGAATTTATAAACTATCAAACATCTTATAAAATGTTTTAAGAAACTTATAAGCTTAGCCAAAGAGTGTTTGTCTTCGCTTTTTTAAAGAACTTGTATGCTTGTATTGCTTATAAAATGTTTATGAAACTTATAAATTCTTACATCTTATTTTAAAAATAAATTATGAAAATGTTTGGATAAAATAAAATCCTCTAACTTATAAGATATGTTTGGATCTAATTGTCATTTGTAACTCTTTTTGGTAAAAATGAGAAATTATAAATTCTTTCAAGTGTAATCATGATAAAAAAATAATAAAGTAAAATTAATTTCAAGCAAATAATTTTTTTAGATAGTAGGAATGTCGTATTAAAAAAAATAGAGATATTTATAATATTTTATCTTTTATCATTCGACATCTTATAAGCTATTTCAAAAATAAATTATGATTTTTTTTTTTTTTTGAGCTTATAAGCTCATTTGTTTAAAAACTTATCAAGTACTAAGTTCTCAAATATCTTATAAGATTGTTTGAGGAGCTTATAATTTATAAGCTTAGCCAAACACTCTCTAAGTAACATATGGATCCTATAGAATTATAGTCGGATTCAAAGATCGAAAAAACTAATCGGATTTTCGTGCTCCCCGCCAGACATCACGAAAACTAGCTTACGATGGATTAAATAAAGCTAATTCCCTCAACTACACTTGGTCAAAACCGTGTTATTCAGGACAGAATCCTGGCACTGTCAACCTTGCGCCAAAGCATTCAAGTTCTTCACACATACACGCACTGGATTACATATATATACATATATGTATATATAAATGTCGATCAAGATTCATAGAAGACCGTGAACTGTAATAAAGTTTGTAAAAATGAAAGTACTTCAGATTTCTCCAGTAAACAATGCCACTCCTTTCATAGGACTTTCTCATCAAGAAAATAAGCCACAGCAACAAAAAATCAGAGTTCTTTCTTGTAAGAAGGCTACAAATGATTTCGGAAAAGAGCTATCTGCTCTCGGTTCAAAGAGTGGAAATGCAGATGAAGTGAAGAAAGCGTTCTGTCCAATGGTTCTTCGTTATCATCCTGATGTGAGCGATCCGTCCATGAAGGAAGAGTCTACTCACACGTTTATCGAGCTACGATATTTATATTCTTATAGAACTCTACTCGATCGGGAGCATCTAGGCAGTAGGAAAGCCAGCTCTCAGAGTTGATGAGACGATCCCACAGGAGAGAGGAAAGGAAAGAGGGGACCTGGGGATGTAGAATGAGGGCAAAATACCTTGTCTTCTGAACTACGTGCGGTTTTACACTCTGCCGCTTGAGTTAATTTTTTGTAATGTTTCACCGTCCAAAGTCCAAACCATAAACACTTTTACACATTGCCCGTTAATTCCTTTTTCAACAGGATATTCTAACGAAATTCCATCACATGACGTAACTATGATGGGTCGTGAGATGGAATTTTGTCAGAGTATTCTGTCAGAAAAGTTACTACATGGCAACATGCGAAAACATGTAGTTTGGATGGTAAAATGGCTCAAAAAATAGTAGAGATGGCGAAGCATAAAAATGCGCACAGTTCAATTTCTATTATTCGATTTCTTTTCTTGCACCATACAATAAGAAAAAAATGTCTAAAAAAGGAAAATCGTAACAATGCGTGGCACTTAAGCACCTGTATCCATGATACACAACACCTTTTATTTTTGATACGATTAACAAAAAATATTGGAAAAGTAGGTTTATCGCGTACTTTTTAACTATTTCCCAATGCAGAATTTTCCAAATATGTTTGATAAAACTTCTTCTGAAATGTCTTCTCCACTAATTTGGCCAAGAGCTAAAGCAGCTTCTCTCAAGTCGATTGTCCAAAAATCTAAGGGTATCTCTTCCTCGATAGATGACTGCAATCTTACGAAAGCCTCCCTAGCCCGAACGAGCTGCTCACATTGCCTCTGATAATCACGACAAAAGTTTCATGAATGTTTTATGGAAATTTTGATAATAGCTTACTTAACCATCTATAACGACCCACAGAAGGGGCAAACTGTAAGGTAAGATAAGTTACAGAGGGGGCATGTGTAAATTTTGAAACCAAGAGATGATGGTTATAAGGAGGGCAATGTAAGTATTGCTTTAATGAATTAGTTAACCGAAACTGCATTGATTTTGCAATGTATACTCTTCCATTTATTCACGCCGCACCAACTTTTAACAAACATTGAACATTGCACTTTACATGCACAAACAAACCTATTTACCCTGCTTTGCTTTTCTGGGTTTTCCTTGGATGGTACTTTTTTCTTTTTATCTAACAATAACTTAATCCAAGTAACACACAAGGAAAAGGGCATTTTGTATTAAGTAAAACAACATTCGGACTTGAGCAGAATTTTATGCAGAAATTGAAACTGAAAAGAAGGCTAACCTGGTTCGCAGTCCATTTTCGACCCCCGGCAGGGATCTTACTCAAACCCACCAACTCTGCTATCACAGACTCTAAATCTGCGATCCCTTGACCAGTCACAGCACAGGTAAAAACATGCTTGCTGAAAGAACCTGGAAGTGCGTCGACCCATTCACAAGACAACGAAGTGCAATCTATTTTGTTGACCACCAGAACTACCGGAGAATTTGACAAACATGCACTCTGGGTTCGTTAAAAGATTAGTAAGCAAGAGTGTTTCTTTGGCTTTTCTATCACTCCGAAACCAACAAAATTGGTAAAAGGATCCTGAATTTTCTAGAGAATAAAGGAGACCATTAATGAACCATATTCAGGTTCGTGCAGGGAAAATTTTGTATGGACCTCGGTTTAGTGTGTTCTATATTTTGCATCATATTTTTCCAGTTACATCCAACATGCGGCACAATCTAAACGATTAAATAATAATGTCGATAAAGGCAAGAAGCCACAGCTCCTATTTAATAAGCAATCGCCATAAAAGAAATTCAAGCAGCTGATGGAAAAAGTTCACAAAACCTTATTGCGTTGAATTCTCTCAAAAAGCTTGTCATCCTCTGGAGTCCAACCATCAGCTGCACTTACAGTCATGATAATGACATCAGAACTCATCACGACCGCTTCAGATCTTTCAACACCTTCAAAGAAAATATCAAAAACAAGCGGAAGCCAATTAGATTTGTTGAAGTTATTAAATATTTAAATGTCACTTCTCTTTCACAATTTAAGCATTTAGACGAGGTCGTCATTCACTGTGGTGCCATAGCCAGTCCAAAAAGAAGGTGTGGGCTTCAAATCTCAACACCATAATGCAGGCGAAAATGACAAGTTCTAATCAATATTAAACCTCGGTAGTTTCAAGTTTCAACTATAAGTCGTTCCAGGAGGAAGATCTTACCAATTTTTTCCACGATGTCCTCAGTGTCCCTGATTCCTGCTGTATCAAGAAGTGTGACTGGAATTCCTCCGACACTAATATTTGCTTCTACAATATCACGTGTTGTGCCAGCAATATTGGTAACTATTGCTCTCTCACTCTGTAAGCTAATAGGTATGTAAGATTACACAATTAGGCATGACAGAGTATTGACACGAAAAAAGGACCAATAAAAAAGGACATGATAAATGCATCTACAATAGGTAAAGAAAATAAGAGAATCTCTTAATTCTATTCAAACCATAATAATTGTAAGCATATAAAAATAACACGAGCGAAACAATAGTGATGGAAAAGATTCAATGCTGGGAGAAAAGCTTCTAAAACGTACTTTGCTCCATGCATTAAGAAGGCTCGATTTCCCCACATTTGGTCGGCCAACAATTGCTACCTGAACAAAGATAAACAAGGTAACAGAGTAATATTTAAACACAATATTTTTGGGAAAAATATATATCATCTCAAATGCATGGTTTTAAGTAACAAGAAACACAAAAGGATAATAATCCAGAAAAAGCCCCCCTCCCCCAAAACAAAAACACACACACACACGCGCGCGCGCGAAAGAAAGAAAGAAAGAAAGAAAGAAATCTTTCTGACATGTGTGGGACTTTTATAATCACTGTGTTACACAATATATTTCCTAAAATTATCGAAACATATCAGCTCCAAAAATTACCTGTACTCCAGACTGCAGAAGCTTGTCATAATTGGCAGTTTCCAAAGCATTATCCACTTCTTGCAACATCTTATGTATCTTATCGATGACTAGGTTGCAGTCAAGGGGTGGCATCTCATCATCAAAATCCAGACGAGCTTCAATCTCCGTAAGCAACTCAATGCACTGAGCTCTTAATGATTTGACCATTGAAGAGAAGCCTCCCTGAATCCCTGCCAATGCAGCATCTGCAGCAGCTGTTGACTTAGCTGATATAAGTTTGCCGACGTTCTCCGCTTGGGAGAGATCTAACCGACCATTTAAAAAAGCCCGCAGAGTAAATTCACCTGAAAGATTTAAGGAAGGCACCATTAAGCTTCCAGTAGCTTCAAAAAAAAATTACTATTTGTTTCTCATGTTGTCTTTGACATCTTTCAACAATGGAAGATAAACAACCATGTTAAGATTTATTAGGATTTTGACTGCACTATCAATGAAAATAGAATCTTGACTAATTTGAGATTTGTACAACTGCCCACATCAGAGTTAAATTAAGAAAATTATCTAAAAAAAGCTCATCAACATAGATAAGGCCACTAGTAATTGGTGCATTCCAATAAATGAAGTCCTGATAAAATAAAAAAGATTCCTGCATATTCCTAGTCAATTAGCTAGGAAGATGGTGTCGCGTTGTTGCATTACTCAAGAAAAAAATAATTACAAGAAATTAATTACCTGGTTCTGCAAGTCTTGCCCCAGCCTCAAGACAAGCCCTTAAGACACGACGCAAACATACTTCACTGCCATGACACTGGAGCTCAACCACATCCTCACGAGTGTAAGATTTTGGGGCCAACATGGGAACTGCCAAAACCTAGTAGAAGAATAAGACCACTGCATTTCATTATTCAATATGGTTTCAATCCAGGTATAAGCAACATCAAATAAACAATCAAATTGAGTGTAACAACATTTTCTTATTTGCAGCCTCAGCATTTCACTGCCCATAACGTCAAACAGAATTGCTAGAACTAACTTTTTTTTTTTTTTTTTGATACAAGAATTGCTAGAACTAACTTAGCAAATTAAAATTGAATTTTGTTAGCTAGGTATTGAGTTAAAGAATAAGCATCTAAGCAAAAGCAGAAACATCTCTAGCTTAGATAATTTCAAGCAAATCAATATATCATAAAAGCAGCTGAAGAATGAAAGTTACTCTTCTTTAGATCTTGCTCTGACAATCTTTTTTCCAACGTAGTAACAGACAAACAACTATATTACTAAAGTAGCTCATTTTCCCCTCAGACATAATCGAAGTAATAGAGCAAGACCATAAATGAGCACAAAGCACTCATCCTCATCCTCTGTGATCAGCAAAAAGTTCATTCTACAAAATACACACACACACACACACACAACAAAAGAGTAGCCGGGTCAAATTAACAGTACCTCATCAATGACATTTCCATGAGAATCCAAAACCACACCATACTCAACAACATGGCTTTTGGGCAACCAACAAGAATCTTTTCTCCTCTTTCTCAACTTGGGTCGAAAAACTCGCCCAACAATAGGCACGGCAGAAGGACCGGATAACCGGACAATCCCCACCGCACCTGGGGGTCCGCCCAATGAAGTCACAATAGCAGCAATAGTGCTTGAACCTACAATTGGTTCGGAGCTCACATCTCCATTCCCCAACCTTTCATCGGTTTTCAGTACTAAAGTGTTCTCTGCAACAAAAACTTAAATCCTTCGGAATCCACGACGAAATTAAGTTAAATTTAAGTGGGACTCGAGAAGACAAGGATATTAACTTGTTACAACAATTACATGCCAAATTAATTAAAAGAAACCTTCTTTCTTTTTCTTTTTTCAAAGATAATCAGAACCCACAATCGTAATTCACTCAACTTCTTATGTGTTTTGCAAGATATAAATCGAAAACCCACAAACATAAAATACACATTCTTTCTGGGCTTCGAATTTTTCAGCTTAGTATAACATATACGCACATGTCAACTTCTTTTTCCTGTCAATAAAACCCAGATAAAATTCAAAGTTTCAGTCTTTGCAACTATCATAATCATGAAACGATGAAAAGCTCTGTTTTTTTGCAAAAGAATTGAGAATGGGTGCTGATTAACTTACCTTTAGCAGCACTAAACGTGGTAAGGGACCGAGGATTGGTAGGTGAGAGAGAGGGGGAGAAGGTGAGAGAGAAATTGGTGTGAAGTGGGATTGAGAGTTTGGGGAGGATTGAACGTTTGAGAGTGCAGCGCTGCAAGTGAGAGAGAAGATAGCGGAGTACTGGTGGGGCAGCCATTGTTTGTGTTGCATTTCCAGGTTTTGAGTACATAAATTTCAAGCAATATATATATATGTATACATATGTGTGTGTGTGTGTGTGTGTATATTTTGGTGCTGAAATTTGTAATACGAATTTATGTTGTTTTGTCAGATCTCTTTTTTCTTCTTTTCTTTAGTTAGTTCTTTTATTTCACATTAATTTTTTTTCTTTTGTATTATTTTATGGTTTTTTACAGAAATTTAATTATGAGATAAAATAATTGTACTTAATTTGAATTATTTATAAAATTAGTTAAAATGTATTGTATCTCTCCGAAAAAAAGATAATTTATTCTTTTTAATTATACTCAATTATTATTTGGATTTAAATATAAAAAGGTTAAAAAGAGGTGGCATTACGGTATTAAATAATATTAATTTAATAATACATACAATATAATAATTTTTAAACACTCCCCACTTTATAATATAAATTCATATTAGCATCGTAATCCTAATTTTGGAATGATTAGAACCAATTAGTTTTGAAATTCTTTTGATACTCTCTCTACATCAAATTATTAGTCTTTTTTAGCATTTTTTTTTTGTCCCACAATACTTGTCATCTAAGGGAGTTCAAGAGAGTATTTATTTCTGTTTTTTTTTTAACTGAATTTACCCTAATTTATTTCAACTAAAGTGCAAAACTCACTAATTATTGTGACACAATTTTCTTAAAAAATGCGTATTTTGGTTAAATTATTATAAATCTAGCTAAAAATATGGTTATTAATTGATGTAATAGGTATGTGTACAAAAACCTTAAACGACTAATAAGTTGGGATTGAGGGACGATGTCAGAAGAAACTTAGTAGTACATAGATGTTTAGTGGAAATACTCACTTTTAGAAATTGTTTACTGTATTAAATTTATTTGATCATTTTGTTGTTTTAATTTGTTTAAATTATATATTAGTAGCATAAAATAAAACCCCAGTGAAATTTGATAATTACTAATCCTTCATATATGAGAATATAAAAAACATGTTTACATGCTTACAGCCTTCATCTAGATCTCTATTTTAAGTTATATATATTTCCTTTTTAATGAAAAACAATCCTTTTTGGTTTCTATTTACATAATTTCTTATGACTTATCACCTGTTTAAACAATGCAAATAACAAAACACACCGGTGAAAAGGTACATTTACAAGAGCAACAAACCAACTCGTATAAATTTTCAGAACCAAATATTAAACCAAAGTGGGGATTAACGCATAATGTTTTTTCTACAATATGCGCACACACCATCACACACGCACACTGTGCGGATTTCACACCTTTAAAAACGGGGCACATGTTCTTTAGGCCAAAAACTCTAGACGACAGGTAACATAATATTGCCAAATAACATAATCTACAAGAGAAACTTGCCACTAAAATACAATATCAAAATATCATTAGATCACAAATTACGAAGTTACTAGAGCTCCCCCTATTTTGTTGGCCTATTTCATTGCTTCAAGAGTGAACTTCTTACCACTACCCCCTCCCCGCCACCCCCACCCCGGGGTCTCTCTGTGTGTGTATATATTATTAATCGTATACATATATATGTGTATGTGTGTGTGTGTGTGTGTGTGTGTAGCTTGAATCTTATCTCAAGCTACCTCTAGTGCACTTTTATTGCTTTTGGACTAGGATTCCCATTCTCTCCTTTGAGAATATGAGCTATAAATTGTTAACACTGTATAAATCTAAAAGCCCTTTTAATCCTCTTAAGCCACAAGTTAGCTTCTTCAAATAGCCTCAAACTCTCCAAGAGCTTAACTTTCAAACTTCATCACAAACTTTTGGCAAACACATTTGAACAGCATCAGCCACAGTCAAGAAAATCCTGTCTTCGCCGATGAAGTCAGCGAGACTCGACGCATGTAACTTGTCCATCACAACCGGCCCAGGATTGGACAAAACAAGCTGTGGAAATAGTACGAATACATATGCTTTTCAAAGTAAGTTTTCGAGTCACGTGATTTTTTGTAAGAAAAAGGCCAAATTATATTTTTCGTCCGGTAACTTACGCTTACTACACGTTAAATGACCAACGATGATAAGTAACAGGACTAACATTGCCATTTTTAAAACCATAAGTGAGACAAAGTCTTAAATTCCGGGAATAAATGGATAATTATTAAGTTATGGGACTGAGCATGTTACGAGGCCTGAGTTACAGGACAAAAAATGTAGTTTTACCTTGTAAGAAAGTAGGCCTAGTAATGTTATGAGCTCATTACCTGGACAGCCCTTTTTCGAAGACTTTTGTGCAGGTCTTCCAATGCGTGTATACCACTCGTGTCGATGTCAATAACGGCTAAAGAGAATAAGAAAATCGAATTTGTTAGTTGAAAAAAAAAATTTGTGGGAATGCTTAAGAAATTATTGGAGGGAAAGTTGAATGTTTACGTACGAGACATCTCTACGATCAAGAACTGGATTTCAGGAAGGCCAGCTGCTTTCAATAGCTCGCCCTCCTCCACCAACCACCTAAGTATCCTGCACAAGTAGAAAAGGCCACATGACTTGACGATCTTTCGAGATTTTACAACTTTAAATGGGAAGAAGAACATGAGAATTACTCATATTCTTGATTATGTATCTACGAAGTTTCGAAATCGGGCATTTGTTTCTTAGAGTAGGTCATTCGAACATGCAATTAATCAATCTCGTAGCGGCCCACTTCTACGGATAGAGCCAGAAATTTTGGCAAAAGGGAGGGAGTTATGTGTAATTATCACTTCAATATATTAAAAAAAATATATGAGATATTGCTCTATATACACTTGCAGGAGGGGTGGCTATCCCTACCAGCCACCCTTTCGCCTCACCCTCAATGACTTCAATTTGAACTAACATAGCAAAGTTTCACTTGAAAGAAAAAAAGAATAAATGTGAGAAACGATTAACTTACCTCTCCCTAATATAGTTGGAGTTTGAAAAGTAGATTGCGGAATCAACCCTTACTATTAGAACTCCCGGGACCTTCGTTGCCTCTGGATATTGTTGGATATTCCGATAGACATTTGTCCCCGGAATTTTTCCAAGAAGCGCTGTCCTTGGTCTTGTTACTTGCAATAGTAACTTAGCAAAAGATATACATACCTATCAAGATGACACACGACATTCTAAGTTACTCCGGTGTTGAGATACGATTAGTCAAAAAAGATTTTTTTTTTTTTTATTTACCGCAACCAAGAGGCCGATCTCAACAGAGACGAAAACAACGCCAAAAAATGCTCCCATGCAAGCAACAAAATCAAATTTGTCAATCTTCCAAATGAGGATCGCAGCGTCGAAGTCAATTAGGCCAATAACTGCAGATATAATGATGGAGGCCAGGATGGCATTTGGGGTGTACTCAAAAAGAGGTGTGAGGAATAGTAATGTCAGAAGCACGATGATCGACATGACGATGTTGGAAACTGCTGTTTGGCATCCGGCCATGAAGTTTACTGCAGATCGAGAGAAGGATCCTGCAAGAAGAACGTAAACAATGAAAACTTTGACGACATCTTCATTTTCAGTTGAAAAATCAAGGCGGAAGGTAATATTTGTCGAACGGTCAAGCTCAGGGGGAAAGTTTGTGTAACTATAGATAATCCAGAAGGGTCCGAATGTAACACTGAATTATTTTTTGTTTTCATGTACAACTGTTGTTTCATCATGTATATAAACGAGTAGTCGTCTTCTACCTGTAGTGACATAGCAAGATGTCATCGAGCCGGCAATATTCATCGCTCCGAGAGCAACCATTTCTTTGTTTCCATCTATCTGATAGTCCTTCATGGCGGCGAATGTTCGTCCAATTGCAATAGCTTCCTAACAGAAAACCCCACATTAGACAGCACAAGTTACTCATTAAGGCAATTTTTCTTAAAAATATCGACCATGTGAGATTGTCCCAAAAGAAAGAAAATGTACCGTTAACGCAACCATGCCAGCCACTATCCCGACCTTAACGCCTTTCAAGAGATGATGGCCCGTAAAATATATTTCATTAACGGACGAGTGATTAATTCCTTTGTCTATGTGTTTTACCTGGTTTGTAACAATACAACAACAAATAAATATTATTACATGGCTATATGAGGAAAACAAGGAAAGTTAAATGAGATAAGATCTTACGATTTCTACTCCTCTCTTGTCTGCACGGGTAATGTAGACAAAGGTGGTAGACACAACGACGGAGATTAATGGAGCGATCGCGGGAATCCAAAAGAATTTTTTGTTTCTCTTTCCCTGCACCATCACCGTACTAGAATCGGTAAACGAGATTATTTAATTTATAATACAGATTATTAGTCATGCAAAGCACTTTGAAAATCTTACAATGTACTTGGCTAATAGAAGAAGCATCAAAAAGGATACTCCGATGAGGATTGTCGAACCGTTCCACTGCAAATGCATCAACATGAGCATTGCACTTTGGGACAAGCCATGTGTGTGTGTGCGTGTGTGTGTTGTATAGAGAAAGAGAGTACTCACTCCATGATGGACCGATGCCAAGACCGATTTCATAACCGAAATGATATCGGTGTTCTTAGTAAATTTTTTGATGCCTAAGAACCCCTTTAGCTGTTGGAGTGCAATTGTTATGGCAGAACCACCCATGAACCCGACGATTGCGGCATGTGATAGGAAGTCTATCAAGAAGCCCAATCTATCACGGGAGCATCAAACTAGAGTTAGTTCGTGAACCAAGGCAGATATGTTTCATCTTACATTCCATGTTTACAGAAACATGCAATGGATATTTACCTAAGAATGCCAAGAGTGGCTTGCGTTATGCCTGCAAAAAAAGTTGCCGCAAATGCGAGCATGCGATACTCGTTAGGATTTTTTACGGGATCAACCTCATTTTGCAAAAGAGTCCCCAGCAATAGAGATACGATAGCAACGGGTCCAATGGCTATATCCGTTGAGCTACCCATCATGGCATAAATCAAAGGCGGGACGAAGCTTGAATCTGAAATGTTCAAATATACACATTCGGAAACAATGGTAATCAGAAGTCACTACAGGAAAGAAAGAAAATTATTGAAAGCAAAAGCTGCCTCTAACCATATTAAGCAACAACATTTTGTTGTCGCTTCTTGGATTTTTACAAGCTAAAAATTGTGATTAAATCATCACTAATCACAGTAAAGGTTTTCATTGTTACTGAGTTGTCGCTGCACATGTTTAAGTGACTATCAATGGTAACAATTTAAGATACTAATTCTTGTCACCATTCAGTCATATCAGTCATATCGTGGCAAAATAAAGTCATTGTCACCAGATAGATATCATTAAAGGTAAAATAAAAGACATTGTCACTTATACATGTTTATAAGTGAAATTTTCAATTGTCGCCTAACGTTTTTTGTTCTTTTTAATTAACACAACATTTTTTTTCATAGTGAATGTAATCCAAGCAAGAATGCACCTCAAATCATGAATAATGATAATTGTAGTTACTCACATAAACCATACTGGGGAGCCAAATTAGCAAGCTTGGCATAACCGATATCCTGTTCCAAAAGTAAGAAACATATACCTAAAATGTCGAAGCATCATTAAACCATGTCGAAATTCTATAGTATAATATGTATGTGTAAGTGTGTGTGTGTTATCTTGCCTGAGGAATGCAAAGACTGGCAATGGTAAATCCCGCGATTAAATCCCCTTTGAATTTAGCCAGATTGTAGCTTCGACCCCATTCAAGAATCGGAAAAACAGCTTGTACCCCAAGTACGAACTTGCGGCTCCTAGATTGATCCTTAAACGGGCGTAGAGGATCGTCTGAAAAGAACGTTTCTTTCAATGTATACGAAAACTCCTTCCACAACTTCTGCTTCGGGGGAACACCAACCTTGTACGGTAACGTTTGTTGATCATCCATCCCCTTCGTCTCGAATGTCTCTTCTGTAATATTCCCCATCAATATTTAGGACTACAAAGATACCAAATGTGATCAACAGGGCACCCATTTTTTCATTAGAGCTTTGAACAAGGCACCCATTTTTTCATTACATCATATGTGATCATCATTAGGCCTACATTCCAGTTCATAAACCTCTTTTTTTTTTTTTGTGTGTGTGTGTGTGTCTCTAAACATTGTCATAATTCTTACAGCAAATCTCTGGGAGCAACCAATAATCACAACTAAAGATCCTTAACATGATCAACTGATAATTACAAGTAAAATCGTGCACACCTCATATATCAGTGAGCAGTGATAATTATAATCTTTAGTGATGTTACATATTTCTTGATATTATTTTTGGATTGAATGAGTCATTTTGAATTATAAATTAAAGTCCAATACGACCCTCGGGTTTGAGCCCAGGAAGGAGACCATCCCGAAGCCCAAGCCCAATAAGGGATTTTCGGAGCCCAAACCCATCCAATCACTTTGGATGAGGATGATTAACCTCAAAACCTAGTCAAAAGGCACGTGACAAATGAGAAAAGTTCATGTAAATGAGCATTAACCACCACACCCACAAAAATCTCAACCAACGCCCCTAACTACCCTAATTTTCAGGAAGGTATCCTAATTTTCAAAAAGCATAAGCTACGCTTCTAACTCTATATAAAGCCCAAGGCCGCACAAAGTGAAGGATATGAATTTTTCAGCACTCTAAAGCATTTCCTTTGTTCTAAATCACTCTCAATCATTCTCACTGACATTCTCTACGAATTTTAGTACCATTTATCTCTTATTTCTTTACTTTTCCACGTCTTTTATCCTTTTTGAATAAATTACTTACATAGTTCAGTATAGTGTTAATCTCTGTTTTGCAGGTTTTCTTCCCTATAATTAAGGATCTTACTCAAAGTGCTAAAGCTCATTTTCGTGCTCTATAAATTTTAGGCGCTCGAAAAAACCTCAAGCACCACTCAAGTTCATGTCGAGCTAAAACTTACATGTACTTTTATAAAAATTTTGAATTTCACTCCCCCAAAAATCCCTTTAATTTTTTATAGAAATTCAATCTCACCCTAAACAAGAGTTTCTGGCTCCATCCCTGCATATAAGTTGTCGATCATCTGCTAACACTTGCATTTTGTCAAATTATGCAATATAAATATTTTTTCAAGAAAATCAATAAAACCTAAAATTCTCACATACAAACTCCACAAGCACCATTGGAAGTGGACAGCCCCACACCCCACAAACAATATATATGTAAAAACACAAACAACAGCAACTCCAACAGCAAAAACCCAAAGGGCCATCATATAAATACTCCATTTTCATAGGACTATAGTGTAATATATAAATTTCCAAGAAACACATAACATTAGCAAAATATCAAAACTTACCTTTTTGCCTTTCTTTAAACTCCCACAGACAATGACCCATGTAAATATAAAAGTGATCAAATCAAATTATTCAACACCCCCAAAAAAAAATTCAGGGTTCAATAGTTCTTTAAATTTGCATTTCCCACCTTTTTCTCTCCAATTTATTATACTGGCCTGAAGAAATATTTTTTCTGGGCCACAATAACTATTCAAGAAAGGTCTGGGAAAACATATATATATATATATATATATATGTTTTATTTTTTGATACAAAGATCAGGGGAAATATGCTTCAAAGAGCAATGGCAATTCCCAGTTTCTCAAACAATAATTCTTTCTTTTTTTTAGGAGAAGAATTGCAGTTTCTATAAAATGAAAATGCGAAAAATTGTGTTGAAAAGATGCCGCGTGTGTATGCATAAATCTCAGAAAATGGAAAAACTTTTATTTATTTGTTTGTTTGACAAAGGTCAATTATGTTTAATTTACTATTATGGTACTTGTCCCTCCGAGGTTTAAGGAACATTGTATGTAGACATTTTAGAAATCATATCTATGGCTCATTAAATTTTATTTTACGAGAAAAATATTAATATTTAAAATTATAATGTATATTTTCATGATTAAAAATTTTGATAAATGAGTGATTGCATCATAATTTTAGCGTTCCTAACTATATAATTATACGATTTCTTCAGCTCTTTACGAATTTGTGAGGACAGAAAATTTTACGTAAATATTTTGCACCCGATATTTAAAAAAAAAAAAAGGTAATAAAAAAAAGGCCACATATTTTTCTTATTTGCACCAATATATGCGAATTTAAGGGACAAATTGATATTAAGTATTGAACTAATTATATTTGGATGGGTTGGCGTCCAGATTCATACTAATTTTTAGTTCTACAATAGTTTTTGGTTATTTTTGATCTTATCAATTATGGATAAATAAATTTAATCCGTATATTATATTTCTTTTAGGGTTTAATATGCATATTCCCGTAAAAAGCACAGGAAACTCAATTTGCTTGTTTCATTTTTTAGGTGATAACATTTATCATAAAATCATGTTATCTATCCAAATAAACACATATATGGATAATCACGTTTGAATATATTTTTTTCGTATATGGAAGTCGAGTGTTTATATATATATGAATTTAAACAAGTATTTTGTTATTCTTGTTTATCCAAAAGAATCCACTACTTATCCATTCCCAAATAAAAATAGATTAAATTTCAATTCAAAATGAAATAAAAAAAAACTAATTTTTTATTTAAAATATTTTCATTTACTTTAATTTTAAATGATTAAAAATATTTGTCACTTAAACTACTTAAAGTTTTTAAAAATTTTTGTCACGCATTGATTATACCAAAATTGATATCTAAATGGAATATATTCTATTATTAATTTTTTTAATGTACTTCTTTTTATATTTATTTTATAGCAAAAGCTGATTTATTTTTATCAAATTATTATTATTATTTTGATAAAACCAATAGAAATATTTATTTCCCGTACCTTAGCACGGGCGAAACACTAGTTATATGAGACCGAATTCATATTTATAGAAAAGTTATAAACTAAATGCCGCCCCGACCCCTTCTAGACTATGTGATGAAAAATGAAATTTTCTCAAATCAAAATTGTAGAGTTAGATTTGAAAAAATAAATCATAATAGTTGGATTAATTTCTCCTAGATATCTCATTTAGGAGTCAATTGCAAGTTAAATACTTCAAATAATGAAAAGCTCCCAAAAAAATATTATTTGGGAATGCAATAATATTTATTTAATAAAATTAAATACTATAAAATGCATGTGATGGACTTCAATTTAATTAACATGTTCGGAGGTTGAATTAATTTTTCCTAATGCTCTTCACAAGTTTCAATTAAAGTTCTTTGAAAAGATATTTAAGAATACGTATGATGGATATCTTGGTTATATACTTACTTTCTGGTTTCGCAAAATAAATGAAGTATCCAAGTGGCCATAATGAGCTCTGAACCATGATTTATAAAATTACTTTTTCTTTTTTGCACTTTAATCAATAAAATATTTTTTTATTATATTTTGTCAAATAAAATATACAAATTCAAGAATAATTTGTCCTCTAAAATTACTTTCCAGACACGATAGTCGCTGTCAGAGAAGATCATTTAGTCCAGTCCACCATTAGACTCACTTAGGTTTCCGAACAAACCCTTAAAACTCACTCAAAGAAAATGGATAAATTAGTGATAATAAGAAAATTATCATTAATTGTATATATTTAATGATAAAAAAATTATATTGTCACAAAATATAATTTGTATAATATCAATGGTGATAATATAGTGTAAAAAAGCAACAACACAATACAAATTTGATAATTAGTGATATATATATATACATGGTGGCAACTTTTCATAAAATCTCAATGACAATTTTTTTTTTTTTTTTGTCACAAAGTTGTTATTATAAGTGTATCACTAATGTTGATAGTTGTCACTAAAATATTAATTTTTGTCACCATTGAGTAAATATTGTGATAAGATAAAAGTTATCGTCATTAAAAAAAAACTTAATTAATGACACAATAAAATATGTTGTCACTTAATATAATTGTTGGTAACAACTTTTATACTATTACTTTTATATCTTATTATTAATATTACTTTTCTTATCGTAGGTAAGAAATTCTTATTGATTAATTTTACTTTTAAGATTGTTGAATTGTTGTCATCAATCAATTTTTGATAATTTTATTAGTTGGAAAGTGACTATAAAGTGCAACGTGCAAATTCCACGTACTCTATAAGATTTATAAAAAAAAAATCATAAAATGCAACAAAAAATTAGTTTACAAATAGTCGAATTGTTGTCACCAATGTTATAAAACCCGGCCCAAGTCGGTTGGACCCGGTCAAGAAAACAACCCAATTAGACTCTCAAAATCGAAAGCTCCTAAAAATTGTTGTGTTTTGTTAGAATCGGTAGACTTGACGGTTCGACCGGTGAACCAGTCAAACCGGCACTGGATCATTAAAATCAGTCGGGTCACTTCATAGTATAAATTAAGTCCCAAATTAGTAACCGTAATATTTTTTTTCCCCTCTCCGTTCTCTCGTTTCATCAGCCGATTCACAAATTTTTTTGTGTCAAATTACAAATTCTTTGCCGATTGAATCGAATTCGATGGTGTTGTAGCTTGTATGAACTATAGATGTCATTTTATCTTTTATCTTTATGGTTTAAGACTTTAATTAATAACGTTAAATATGTTTTATTTAGGACAATTAAAATTCATTGAGCAAACTTTTTATTATATTAATCTTGAATGGAATGTGTTTCTTTTTTTTTTCCTCTCTTATAAACTTGATTGATCAATAATTTATTTATTTTTTATTATTGTCTATAATATTATTTGCATTTTTGGTTTTAAATATTAATTTTAAACAGGAAAAATACATGATTTTTTATTATTTATTATTTTTTAAATTTTTATATATTAAATATTATTTATGATATATTTATAATATCACTAATTCGATCACGATTAACTTAATAGTCAAATCAGTAATCCTTAACCTAAATGATTTTTTTTATTGGATGAACGGTTGGAATTTTAAGACATTAATTATCATCAATCACTTTTCGACGATTTTATCGGCCAAAAAGTGATTTATAGCCACCAACTTGCAGCAACTCGGAAAATTGTCGGTGTAAACATGTGGCAAAGATCACAAAAAGTCAAAAAGTTATAAAAATTGGTCGATTGGACTCAACGATTAGATCAAGCTATAGCAACTAGGGAAAGAAATAACCAAGGATGTGATCATATCATTATGATTTTGAGACTTTATAGTTGAAAAGTATTTAAAAAATGCAGTCACTAACAAAAAAAAAAAAAAAAAAAAACCAAAACTCACCAGGAATTCAATAAAATTCATCACAAAAGACATTTTTCATAAATTTTGTTCGTCGCAATTTCGTTAGTACATGTTTTGTCATTCAATTATATTTTAATTGTTTTAATTTGTTAGAATTTAGTAATAAATTTGCCAAAAAATCTCTATTAATGAATAGGTACTTTTTTTATAGTGAGTATTTCAATTATATATATAAGTTATTGAAACAGCACAAACTGTTACTATATGTATATTAGTCAGGTCAACACACTCAATATGTGTCCATATTAAAAAAGATATTTAATTTTTAATTATGTTTTTAAAATTTGAGAAATAAAACTATAAATATTGATTCATTTTATATGAATAAAAATTATTCAGTATATATTAAATTTAAGATAAATGAAAACTTATCTTAAAAAAGTGAAAAAAAAAAGAAATTAAAAAGATAAAAATATATAAGTGAAAATAATTACATAGAGAGTTAAAAATCTATTTAATAGAACGAGAGTGAAGAGAGATTAAAAAAATAAAAGAAAGAGAACTTGTTATGGAGAGAGGGAGAATAGGAGAAGGAAAGTTTAGAGAGAGAGAGAGAGAGAATTAACTGACCAAAACAATTAGTAAAATGGTCTTTCCCTTTATATGATAGCCGTGATTTTGTAGCAATTTTGATTTTAAAATATTGGCTAAAAATGTTGAGCATTTAAGTCACCAATAATCTGTTTTGACATTTTATATTATCACAATAACACATTTAATATAGTTCATTGAAATACTTTCAAAGAATATCACAATTAACATATAATTGAGATATTCTTTTAAAATATTATCGTATTAAAATAGGTCATTTTAAATAATAATAGTAGAAAACATTAAAAAGTAAATATATAAAACCCCATTTGCCTTTTGGAGAATTTTTTTTAAATTGATCTTGACTTTTAATGGTAAATAACTCAAGCATTAGGGAAAAAAATGAAAGAAAAACTATATCTTATTCCGACTCTAAAGCTGGAAGCCTGGCACTAATTCATACACAATTTTTTTCTTGCCATCACAATCACAAAACAGTGAGAGAGTCAAATCATGAATTTTTGAGTGGTGTCTCTGAAAATTTTGTTCGCCAATGTCAACGATCAGCGAGAGTTCGCCAATGTCAACGATCAGCGAGAGTTCGCAATTGGGATCAATAATTTCAAGTTATAATTGCCCCTCACTCAATGTAGGTTATATATAGCTAGACACTATACATAGTACAAGGACATAACATTTGGCGATGTCGTTTGAATTTTAGCAAATCGAATTATGATTCGATTGGATACAAAGAGTTTACAGTAGGGATACTGACAAATCGAGCCTTCAAAAAGATTTTGAATTTGAATTTGAATAATTCAAACCAATTCAAATCTATATATGTTTTGAGTCGAACTCAAATTAAGTAATTTTTATTTGTAAACTCGCGATCCGTCTTGCGAACTTTCTTTTTTTGATATTTAATTTTATTTTTATATAATTATATATAAAATTATAAATAATATATTAATTTTCGAACTCCAATCTGCAGCTCGAAGCCTCGAACATAATAAAATAATCAAAAATATTTGAACACAAAGTTAAGCTCAAGCCCAAGCATGTAACTTATTAATAAATTCAAACCAAACGAATCGAATCAAACCGGGCTCGAACAAGACTCGAGCTGAGCGCCTTTTTTCGTAGCTTTTCAGGCTCGAGCTCGAGCCTGAAAAAAAATGTCAAATGATCAGCTCAATTCATTTGCATACCTAATCTACAATGTGATATGAAGTGGATTTTTTTGGGAAAATTTGTGTTAGTATGTAGCAAAAGGTCCGAGCCGATATGGAGGGTCAATTAATTTTATATTTTTCCACTCACTTTTTCAGCCCATATTGCTTAATATAAATGCTTTCATTATAATAGAACTTCTTTCTCTATTTTGCTTGTGAATGTAGATCTTTAGTCTAATCACGATAAACTCTATGTCGTCTTTTTCTGCTTTTCTCTTTGATGTCGTGATTGTGTATCATTATTGTATATGTTAATCCTAACAATATTAATATACAAATTACTTTGATAGCTTTTATAGAGAATTACTGTTAATATGTAATTAAAATACTTTTTAAAAGTATCATCTATTTTTGTTAAATTAGGTGCTTTTTAATATATACTATTATAATCTAATTTTTTTCTGTGCCCTTACCATGTCACGTGATGCACGCGAGCAATATGCTTTGTCATAAAATTATTACTTGCATTTAGTTTATTTTTAATATAATATATATAGAGTGTGTTTGGGTGAGTTTTTTTCGAGGAGAGACGCCTACTTTTTCAGAAAAAAAAAAATCTAGAGCAAAAAATTTTGTATATGAATGAACTTTTTTGAAATAAGCAGAAGTCAAGAACAAAGAAAACCAAAAAAAGACTTTTTTTTATAAACTATTTAGAATAGCTTTAAATGAGAGCACCTTTTAAATTATTTTTTATTACTATATTTAAATGCAAAATTATTTTATTTAAAAAAAAGTTCTACTATAAAAAACATCGTTCGATAATATTTTTTCGAACTCATCCAAACGGGTCCACAGTAAATATAATGTATCACTCCGATTAAAAAAGTAATATTCCTTTATGCACAATGGCAATAATTAACAAAGCATGAAAGTATCCAATAGCACTTATCCTTTCCAGTTCCATGGGAATCTATAAGTTAGTGGGGTGTCATTCAAAAAGGTGGCATGGGAGTTGGGACTAGGCCACCATGATGGAGATGGACCAAAACCACAAATATTTGAAAGAGTACCCCAGGAAAAATAGTGCTATAATTTAACAACGGGGACCATTTAATAGGTGCTACACCTAGTATGATATAATATTTATTTTATGATAATTATACTTCAAACTTAGGAATAAAAATATTTTGTCCTTCAAATTATGATCACTTTATATTTTGATTCCTAATTTTTGTATGTTACACTTTGTAATACAAAATACACGAAATTTACATTTTGCACTCCATAACTACTTCCGATCAAGACTCGGCTACCATTGGAGAGACTCTTGAACTCCACTTAGCGACATACTTTGTCACCCCCACATGTTAAAAGTGCCAACATAATTTCAAAATTTAACAACTTTTTGCTGATTGATTTCCCCTTTGAAACTATCACATTTCCACCATCTTCCATTTTCCAACAATTTTTTTTTTCGAAAAATGGATTGGAGATACAAAGTGCAAATCATAAATGATCCATCTAATAAAATGTAGTGAAAAGAAAATTCAATGATCAAATTGTTAAAAAACAATAGTTCAGGTGGTAAAGTTTTTTTTCCCTGAAAACTAACTAGGTATAACTTATTTAATTTTGAAATTGGACAAAAAAAAGTAATGAAAATGTGACTGTGACTTGAGCTTCTTCCTTTTTACTTTTTTTTGATGTATTTAAGAAATAAAAATATATATTGGGTGAAATTGTAGATGAGATAGCACTCGCATGTACAATATCCATCATCATCCTCCACTAATATCCATGTAGAAAAAGGTACTGTTGTGAAGAGTGAACATAAAGAAATTAAAAAACAGGGGGGGGAAAAATACATTTCACACTAAAATCAAGTCCAACCAATGGTTGCCAAAAATACTATTCCTATCTCCGATTAATTCTCATCCGAATGTTGTGACAACGATTTAGTAACACAACTAGTGAAATTAATGATCTAATTCGATTTGCATTCATCTCCTTGAGTTTATCTTTAAGGATCGCCTATCACTTTCTTCGACCAATCTTTCTCGCAAGCAGTAATGGTTGAAAATCAGCTAATGCCTTTATGCTTTTTGTCAATGATATATATATATATATATATATATATATATATATATTGGTCTTAGCTGGTACCCAATTTAATTCATTATCTGATTAATCTGGATCGAGTACTGTAAAGGCTTATTATGGGGGCGACCCTCCCAACCCAGTTGTTTAATTCACAACATCAGGATATCCGATTTCGATCTAATAACCGACTAATTCGGATTGAGTACCGTAGATGCCCATTATGAGGGCGACTCTCGTAACCCAATTATTCAACATCAGAATATATATATATATATATATATATGTGTGTGTGTGTGTGTGTGTGTTGTGTAAAATTGATCGCTTTATTGGTTTTGCAAAATGTTTATCGTAATTATTATCAAATGTAATAAGAATAATTTAATTATGTTATCAAAGAAAATTAATTATTAACATTGTGAAAATTGTGACGACTATATGTAGTGTGTGCCGGAATTTTTTGCTCTGTTACAAAAATAATTTTTGCAAAATTAATAATGACAAAAATCATGCTTAAGTTATCGCATTAGAGGTGCTACTAATTATTAATGATGCCAATCGAAACACTAGCTAATTGTTGTCACAATATTGAATCATATTATGATAAAATAAAAATTGTTAATCTAATAAATATCACTAATGCCAGAATAAAATGTATTATTAATTTTATTACAAGTTATAGTAACAATTTTTATATTGCGTTCACCTAATTTCTTGTCATTAGTATAGCAACTCTTTTTATTGAATATCAAACGAAAGTAGTTAATATCAAAATTATCATAAAATTAAAATCTTAAATTAGAAATTTCGACTCTATACTGCAAAATGAAGATTGAATAAGATATTAATTTATAGAGTATCCTTATTTTCTATTCAAGTTATATTTAAGTACAATTTCCAATTTATTGTGGGATATATATCAATGTGTAAATCTAGCTATACATGGATGGAGCCTGGATGAGGGTTGGAGGGGAAGCTCGCCCGCTCTCAACCTTATATTGAGTTAAATTTTATGTGAATTATTTTGAAAATTTTATATTTCGCCACCTAAATAATAAAAATACCTTTAATATTTTGTAGAAATTTAATCTCACCCCCAAGTCCTCCAATAAAACTTTATGTCTCGGTCCCTGTTGCTGTATTTTAAGTTGAGTGGATATATCATCCACCTAATTATCAATATATATATATATATATATATATATATATATATAAATCTTCCACCAACATAGTGCTTGCATTTATACCACATGGTTTGAAGTTTACAAATATGAACTTAATTGAAGTGGGCTACTTTTATTTCCTGTTCTTGGTTGATGCTAGCTCTTGTCCTTAAATATTAAGTAACGTGAGATAATGGCATATATAGTTGAACTCTATCTTCATTAATTACTATTTAGAAAAATCATTTATAAGTAAATAATACTCATAAGGCTAGTGTGAAAGAGGAAAAATCTTTAGTCAATTTCATTTATTGAGTGGTCTTTACTCCCATTTGTTTGTCTCGTTTAAAATTCTACTTGGCTAACAGAACAAAAATGAAAAAAAAAAAAAAGGAAGTGTTACAAAAGTAGTCTTGAATGTCCTTTGAGTTTTCAAATTTTTCATTATTTAAAATATATATATTGTTAATAAAAAAGGTCAATAAATCTTCATTAATTTATTTCAGCATTTATTATTCAATTCAACTATATTATTTTACAATTGTTTTCTTTATAATTAAGTTAATTGTTCTCTCTATGTATTAAGTTTAGATAAAGTTAAAATTTTCACCTTTAATATTTGCAACATTAATTTATGAAATGAAAATCATATCATATATTCATTGGGTGAAAGATCCTTTCATATAATTGTGGAAGGGAAAGTAAGTCCACCCAAAATTTTAAGAATTTGATAAAATTTTATAATTCTTTTCCATTTAGTATCAGACAAACTAATGTCACACAACACGTCCCCATTAGAGCATTATAGGGAGCATTATTGACCTACAATTGATATATATGATGCTTTGCCTAAACTAATTTAGATTATGTATGATAATTTTTGTAATTTTATACGTGAACCTTAAATTTTGGTAATAATAATAATAATAATAATAATAATATAACATGAATTGTAGTGAGGATATGAAAAAAGAGAAAGAAAAATCATTTAAAAAAATTAAAAAATTGTAATAGTTTGAGGGTGAATAGTCATTTTACTTGTTGAGCTTGAACCTTCGGAACAAAGAATTTTGATGAGGAAAGAAAAATAATCGGACAGAGAAAAATAAAAGAAAGAAATTTAAATTTCCCTAACTAGTTTAATTGTCTAGTGAAAATAATGAGCGCATAAGTCCCTTGTGTAGTTTCTCTTCTTCTTGAATTCCTTATTTATTTATTTATTTTGTTTTTTTTTTGTTTGGTCATTGAATTTTGATGAGAAAAAGTTGAAGAAAACAAAATAAATTATAAAATTACTACATACCATTTGAAGTGATTATGAAACTTTTTATCTTTTTGTACTTTTTTTAATCGAAATACATCTTTGTGCAAAATTTTTCACAAAGTTACCACTTCCTTAACAAATGCAATATATATATATATATATATATATATATATATATTACTTTATATTTATCCGATTTGAGAAGAAGCGCTTTGGATGACAAGAAATGATTTGCATTTGGTGGAATGACAGACATTCTTTTTTTTTCCTTCTTTTTTCGTTTTTTTTGGTGTTGAAGATGACAATTAATATAAATAGTAAGACCCAACAATACTTTTCACAATGATATTAATGTGTAAAAGTTGCTAGTTTTTTTAAAAAAAGACATCGTTAGTGCGTGTGTATATATATATATGTGTATCTATATACACAAAATAAATTCTTCCTAGTCGTTTTGGAAATAATATTAAAGTCAGACCTTAAGATTATTAAAAATGACATCAAACATATAAATTTGGTCTTACCTTTTGCTAAAATTATTAGATTTATATTATGTTTTCTTATGCATGTATATATAACTAATATATTATGTATACAATTTAATAGAGTTATAAATTTGGAGAACCTTTCCCTCGCATCTACAAAAAATGACTAACAGCTAAGTTATGGGACTTAATACACATACACACACACACACATATAAACACACACTATAGATATTGCAAACATGTTACCACTAGATTCCATTTTGGAAAACAACTATTTGATCAAAATTTTAGTTGAGATCTTTATATCTAATCAATGGAGGCGACTTGCTATAATCAAGAAAAAAAATTGAACTGTGAATTATTGAACAAATGTGGGGTAGATGTGAATAAATCACTCTTAATTATCCAACAAATTAGTTAATTAAGTGAATTCCCCATTGGAGATATTAAAATAACAATGAATCCTAAGTGATGATAAAGGCAAAAAGGTGGTGAAAAGTTATTCTAGTTCATTGATAAAGGAAAAATGCAATATAATCAAGCCAATCTAATGTCACAAAGTGCCATAGTGGTAGACTGGAACAAATCTCTAAGATGATCTTTGTCACTTTTTATGTGAACTTTGATACATGTTGGATAAAAGAAGGTTTGATAACAATATAGTACGGGGTAATATATATATATATAAATATATATATATAAATATACTAGTATTACACTCGTGTGCATTAGTGCACGATGAATTTGATGATGAATTATGTGATAAAATAATAATTAAATTTTAATAAATAGCATAGTTGCATTAAAAATAGCTTCAAACTTTCATAAAAGTGGAGACATAATGGAATTTATGAACAAACCACTAATAAGTATAAATAATGTATAATGACTCAAATGTTAATTCAAATGAACATTTCTTTATGCATGATAATGATAAAGAAACTCTAATACAACTTATGAAATTAGAATTGCGAAACTTTATAATTTTTTTTAATCTAGTTAAAAAAGATAGAAAGGAAAGAAATATCGAATAGAATTTATAAAGAATAACAAACAAAAAATCATCTCATATTGGAGCATCATCTCTATACTATAAATGTCATTACGATTTTGATATTTAGGTATATTGTACACACGTACCGCCAATATTTTTAGTCTCTAATTGATTTGTTTTAGTAAATAATTTTAATGAAATCAAACTTAGTAGTCATCGTTTATATATATTTGTTAAAATCTTAATACTTTGTGGAGATATGAGATAAACAATATTGTCCATATAGAGACCTTAGATAACAAATATAGCCAAAAGACATGTCATGTCCAATAAGGCATGCTTAGTCCTAAAATCAAAGCATCGTCCGAGAAAAGTTGCTGCATGCTGTTAATCTATCTTCTCAAGTATATGCAATTAAGTGCATATCACCATGGATGCCAAAAAACAAATACACAACTTTGTCTTTCCATTTGCAGTCTTACACATAAAGAGACAAAGTAATCATGTTTTGAGTTTTAGGATTTTAGCCCAATCATATATATCCAAATGGCCAATTATCCGACAAATTAAATAGTAAATAGTAATTAATTTACATCTCCTTCATATAATAATTGAATTATCATTTATATAAAACAAATGGTAAAAAAAATCAACCAAAAATTTATGAATTCCAACTTATCAAACCCGAAAAAAAAACTGGTGAATAAACCTTTTCTTTCCTATGGAAAAAATAAATATATAAATAATAATAATAACTATTTTAATAATAATTCAAAATTGTATTAATATTATTATTAGTATTTTCTTTCTTTCCTCGTCTTTCTCCTTGTAGTAGTAGTAGTAGTAGTAGTAGTAGTAATAACAATTATTATTATTATTATTATTATTATTATTATTATTACTACTACTACTACTACTACAGTAAAACAAAAGGAAAAGGAAAGCAAATAACAAAAGGATTTTGTAATATCGTTGGTGCAAATTATGTCCACACTTTTAATATTAAATAGATCAATATATAAATTCAACAGTCATTAGTTAATAGAATCATATACAAATATTTCTCCAAAAAATCAAAATTAATAAGTACATAAGTACTCACACATATGTAAATGAAAATGGAAAAAAAAAATAGAATGCAAGCGACCAACATAGCCCCTCAATTCTTTAAAAAGTTGAGAGAGAGAGAGAGAGAGAGAGAGAGAGAGAGAAATCAATACAGAACAAATAAAGTATTTAAATAATAAAATAGTGACAAAGAAAAAACACAAAACTTTAGAATCATAGAGATTATTTAAAATATATTTATCGAAACTTGATTGTAGAAATCAAATATTGAAAACAAAATTTGGATGGAAAAAAAAAACTAAAAAAAGTAAAAACAAAAATAAAACAAATTGTTATTTGAAGAAAGACTAATTTTAGTGAAAATATTTATAAAAACTAAAGACCTTGATGGAAAAAAATGATGAATTTGATCAACTTAAAACAAATCGTTTAATTTAAGTACAAAGTATAAAATAAAAATTCAAGCAAATAAATGGAAAACATGAATAATAAAGTAATAACAAAAGGGATAAAAAAAAATAATGACAATAGTAAAAGGTACAAGGAGAAAATATATCTATAAAAGATTGATTAGATAAATAAAACACTTAAATCCAGAATTGAATGAATCAAAGAAATCAAAGGATTTAAAAAAATATATATATCAGTAAAACTTGAATATGAAAAATGAAAATTAAGTGAAAAATATGAAACATGTAAAGATATAGATAAAAATAAAAATTAAATGATGAGAGACTTATCAATTTAGAGATAAATAAAAAGATTTAGCTAATAAGTCAAATAGATATTGTCGACCCATTCGAAAAACATATATATAATCTAAACAGAATAAAGAAACTATAAAAAAAATAAGTTTAGAAACAGAAGAAAGAACAAAGAAAAGAAAATACAATAACATTGGTATTACTTGAAAAAATAAAAGATGATCACAAAAATTAAGTATCAATAAATAAATAAAAATAGTATAATAAAATAAAGCTAATCATAAAAGATCGTTGGAGATGAAAAGTGAATAACTTACCAATAAATTTTATGATTGAAGAAAGGAGACTCAACAAATCTTCATCAATGTTCGTATAGGGGAAGGGACGTTTAATCCCCTCATCGTATTTCAAATTTATGGGTGAGATAAAAAAATTTCATCATTGTGTCAAATAAAGAGGAAAAGAAAAAAAATTAAAGAAAGGGATAAATATGGAAAAATGCATATTATAGAAGAGTGATTAAGTTAACAAAATTTGAATGATCTAGAGAATCGAGAAAATAATTAATTAAATTGATTTTTGGAAGAAAATCGAGAAAGGAAATTCATAATTAAAATTAAATAACAATTATAAATGATTTATCAATTTTTTAAAAAAAAAATCATATTCACATTTAATGAATAAGGAAAGAAAAATCAACTATATAATAAAATAATATCTCAAATTGACAAATTAAATCAACCACCTAAATTTAAAGAGTCGTCAAACAATATTAATTGAAAAGTAATATTTGTTGTACAATTTTAGATGAATATACAATGACATATTTATTTGTAGAATATTTTCTATTAAATTGGTCTAATTTACCATCTAATGAAAAAATATTGACATGTGTCGAATATTTAGATTGACACTAATCGAAAAATTAGAAAGACTATTCCGTTATATATAATAAATATAGATATATGTGTATATATGTGTATTAAATGATAAAACAATATGTTTTTTTCATGAAAGTTATTTTCATGAGGTCGATGTCGATGGGAATTATATTTAAATTATTATCATTGATAATTAATGACACATTTACAATGACATTTTAGTATCATATATATATATGTGTGTGTGTCATAAATCATATTGACATTTCTTTTCGTTTTTTGTCTTTTGCCAAGTAATTATTTCTATATAGGTGTTACCGATTGGAAATAATAGCAATTAAAACAATTATTGTCCTGTTTTAATCATTGAGTGTCAAAATAAAAATTTTTGTCATTTAATTAATATTGTTAATAGCAAAATAACAGTTAATTATTATTATTTAATATATATTATTTATGCGGCAGTCCAGTGATTTTTCTCACGGGGAAATGTTTTCAGAGGACAAAAATACAAATATCGCATATTTTTGTGACAGTGTAATTAATAAAAATTTAATAAGTGTATATGGGGTCATAATTTTGGTACGGGACTAAGTGTTTCGCTTCCGGTTTCCCAAAAACGTGTGCTAAACTTTTTGCAACCCTGCACATAATAATAATAATAATTATTATTATACTTAGACATATATGATTTAAAAAAAATCTGAAATCTCTCTCGCATATAACACTTGTTAATGCATGCATTAATGAAAAAAATCTGAAACCTCTGTTGCATATAACACTTGTTAATGCATGCATTAATGTGACACATTTTCAACACCAAAAATAAATAAATAAATAAATAATTACTCACATTTGTGGCCCCTCAAGTCATGGGGCTAGTATTTAAAGAAAAAAAATGCAAGAATCTTTTGTACTGGGTTCACCCAAACACTTCAAAAACACACACATACACACCATGGCTGACACTTTCACAATGGAATTGCAGCACATGGATGTCGACCCCTCCGCCGCCGCCACAGGTGGGGGTGGAGGCTCGTCGGAGAGGGCTAAGTGGCTGCTCAGCTCCCCCGACCCGCCGGAGCCGTGGCGAGAGCTCTACAGCTCTGTAAAAGAAACCGTTTCGAAAAAAACCAGAGAACCTAATGCTAATAACAGGCTTTTCACCTTCTTGATAGGCCTTTTCCCAATTCTTAAATGGGGAAGAAATTATAAAGCTACCAAGTTCAAGAATGATTTGATGGCTGGCTTAACTCTTGCTAGTCTTTGCATTCCTCAGGTTCTAATCTTTTTTTTTTCTTTGGTATTTAACAAGTGTTTTAAGTGAAGATGGATTTGATTTTGATGACCCTTTTGAATACTTTACTTTATTGAAATGGGATTTTTTTTTTTTTTTGGGTGCAGAGTATTGGATATGCTAATCTTGCAAAGCTTGACCCTCAATATGGACTATGTAAGTTATTAAATCAGCTGAATATTTAATTATTTTCCACTAATTGTTTGTATCTCTTAAGTGGTTTATTTTTTTGGTTTCTCAACTACCCAACTGCGGTGGTAGGGACGAAGCCCGAAATTTAACTATGAGATCAAGGAAAATTTTCTCTATTACCTACATCGAAGACAAATTAATCATTTTAAGAGTAAAAAAAAAAGTTTAGTGTGTACCTAATAATTGTTTTATTTATTCGAGGAGCTGACTGACCTTACCAACTCCTGATATCGAACATGAACTCAGGATTGGTTTATCTGTAGATTTATAGAAATTTACCACCAGACTATCTATCTATCGTCAGTCAGTCGCTTATCATTTATGACACGACACATTTTCTTGATGATTCGTGTAATATATATATTTTTTTTCAAGACACGAGTGTTGTGCCACCATTGATATATGCTTTCATGGGAAGCTCAAGGGAGATAGCCATAGGCCCTGTGGCAGTTGTTTCCTTGCTTCTCTCTGCAATGATCACAAAACTCGTCAATCCGGCGGATGATCCAGTGGCTTACAGAAGGATGGTTTTCACCGTCACGTTCTTCGCCGGAGCCTTCCAGGCGATGTTTGGATTATTCAGGTCGAAATTTCGAGTGCGATTTTATTTTATTTCATAATTATTGTTCTAAATAACTTAAGGTTTAATTTTCTTGAAAATTTATGTATTTTATAGGTTGGGATTTCTTATAGATTTTCTCTCACATGCTGCCATAGTGGGGTTCATGGGAGGTGCAGCCATTGTAATAGGCCTCCAACAATTGAAAGGGTTACTTGGACTTAATCATTTTACCACAGAAACTGATGTTGTCTCTGTTCTTGGAGCTGTTGTTCAAGCACTTCATCAAGAAGTAATTAAGCTGTCTTTATTTTATTTATTTATTTTTAGTTTTTTGGTCCATTTTTCAAGAATGGCATATTATTGATTCATTCTACAATTTCTATTTTTAAAATCTAAAATTCTTGACAGTTTTTTTACGTTCTTTGAACAGTGGTATCCCTTGAATTTTGTCCTTGGCTGCTCATTCCTCATCTTCATCCTAATTACCCGATTCATTGTAAGTATTCTATATATATATATATATATATATATATATCAAACCACGGGAAATTCTAGTACAGATTTGTTCAGACTGAAACTAATTACATGGCTAGTACGTTACATCTGTCGTACAATTAATGTGAAAATTGAAGGGTCCATTTGGATGGGATTAATGAAAAAAATAATTCTTCTTAAGTCGTTTTTTTTATAATAGAGTTTTTTTTTTAAATCAAGTAATTTTGCGTTTAGATATAATAACTAAAAGTGTTTTTATTTAATGTTATTCCCGATACCTTCTTAAAAAAATTACTTATGAGGGTTTTTTTTTTTCTCATTTCTACTTTTTTTCAAACGGCAAATCTAAACACAATCTATCTTTCACTGTAATTTTATTCAAAATAAAATAAGTGTTTCTTTTTCTTTTTTTTTTCTTTTTTTAAAAAAACACGTCCAAATAAACTCATAAAGTGATCGGTCACACTTACTATATAATTAATTACGTCCTGATTAGACTTGATTCAAATAAGAATTTTTCGAACTTTTTTACTGTTTTTGTTCCTACCAACTCTTAACTTATACAATTTTCCGAATTTTTTTTACTTTTTTTTATACAATCAACTCGGAACATTTTATAAATATCAACTGGAACGCCACATACACTCACCCAAAGGGAAATAGGAGTGGATAATAGGGTTCGAACCAAGGACCTCAATGGTGCCGATTCGAACATCTACCATTGAACTACAACTCTAGTGGCTAAACTTTTTTCATTTAAGTATTTTTTTTCCCTCAAAAAATAAGTGCTTCTTTTTTTCAAAAACAAAAAAATCCATAAAAAAGGGATTCTAAATAAAGTAATCGGTCACACTTACTATATAATTAATTATGTCTAGTTGTCAAACCTTATTCGAGTGAAAAAAATTTCACCGAATTTCGACTTACGCAAATTTCCAATTTTGCCCTCGAAAACTGCAGGGGAGAAGAAACAAGAAATTTTTCTGGTTACCAGCCATGGCTCCTCTATTCTCAGTCATTCTATCCACTCTGATAGTGTATTTAACGAAAGCTGATAAACATGGCGTCAAAATTGTGAAACACTTCAAAGGGGGCCTCAATCCATCTTCAGTTCATCAGTTGAATCTTGGGGGTCCTCATGTTGGAGAGGCAGCAAAAATTGGACTTATTTGTGCTCTTATTGCTCTCACTGTCAGTAAATTTTTCATACTACAATTTTCTTTTCTTTTCTGCACATTTGGTTCAATTCAGATCGTGTATTAATAAGCGGGTTAAGATAAGAAAAAAAAAAAAAAACTCATAATATAGAAATAATTTTAAAGATTCTCCTCTTTTTATCTCAACCATCTACTAATACACGTGCTGAGTCCTCCGCCATGATATGACCTTATGGTGTATTAATGATTGGAGGAAGAAATATAACACCGAACAAAGATTTGAAATGCTTTTAGTTTAAATCTAAGTTAATTGGGGAAAAAGACACACTTTGTAACCCGAACTATGCCTCCTTTTGCATTTTTATATAAATTTTTTTTGTTACACTTTACCATTTAATATCCAATTTTTACACTTTGTCCACCGAATTTTGTTTTTTTGTCTAAAAATTCATTGAAAAATGGACCATATCAGATATGCAGCCCCCCCTCAATTAACCTTAAAATCAATATTAGTATCAAATAAAGAGTCGTGTATCCATTTTCGAATGAATTTTTGTGTCAAAAATAAGTTTCTAGTGGGTAAAGTGTAAAAACCGAATAGTTAAATATATGGCAAAGTGTAACAAAAAAAAACAGAAAAAAAATTATACAGAAAAATGTAAAAAATGGGCATAATTTGAGGGCAAAGTGGTTTTTCCCCCAAATTAATTTTGGCAACAAATGATGATAAAATGAGTTTGTTGATTGTGTATATATCAGGAAGCCATTGCTGTTGGGAGATCCTTTGCTTCAATTAAAGGGTACCATTTGGATGGGAACAAAGAAATGGTGGCCATGGGATTTATGAACATTGTTGGATCTTTCACTTCTTGCTATACTGCAACTGGTGAGATAAATTTTTGAATTTTAATTAACTCAATTATATCTATTAATAAAATAAAACATTTTTTAGAAAAATAATAAGAATTATTGTTATAGTACCCTTTCATGTAATTATGTGTAATTACACAAAACGCCCCATTTCGTTTTAAAGTTGTACATATCTCCACGTAATTTGTCTCCATCTTACAGTATACGTCGTCTGACGTTTATTACGCATAATTTAATAACTCCCCTATTTAATTAATAATTAAATTTTGACGGTAGATATTTGTAATTTTTAAATTAAAGTGAAAAATTTTGTTGATATTCAATTGATATTTCACCCCTTAGGAGCGTAGTTTACATTCTAATTTTAAGATGCGCTCGATGAATTTAGCGGCGCCTTTTACGTTCAATGATCTTATAGTTTAGGCAGAGGAGAACAGTCCTAAGATCAATATTTACTTGAGAATTACGTGCGATATGACTTTTATAACTAAAATTTACCTCTCAAATGAAAACTACCGATATAAAATTTATGACTCCATCCCTGTAATATGCACAGGTTCGTTCTCCCGGACTGCAGTGAATTTCACTGCAGGCTGCGAGACGGTGGTGTCGAACATTGTGATGGCGATCACTGTCCTTATATCCCTACTATTATTCACAAGGCTTTTGTACTACACGCCACTGGCCATTCTGGCTTCAATAATCCTTTCAGCTCTACCTGGACTGATCGATGTAAACGAAGCCTATAGCATTTGGAAGGTGGACAAGATGGATTTCATGGTCTGCCTTGGGGCCTTCTTTGGTGTCTTGTTTGGCTCCGTCGAAATCGGCCTCCTTGTCGCGGTAATGTCTCTCTCTCTCTCGTTATTTATTTTTTCTCTCATTTTTTTCATTTTTTTATATTCGCTCTTGCTAAAAGTTGCAAATGGAGAACATAGTTAGAAACTTTAATTTGATGGGGTGAGATTAAATTTTTATAAAAAATATAAAAGGCATTTTCATCGATTTGGAGAAATTGAAATTTTAATTTTTTATATAAAATATTAATTAATATAAATTTGAGGAGGACAATTGTTCTTATTAAGAGGGTGTTTGGCTAAGCTTATAAGCTCCTAAAAATATCTTATAAGATATTTTGGAGCTTATAAAATATATGGAGTGTTTGGCTAAATTTTAAGGGAATGAACTTATAAATTTCAAAAATAAGATGTTTAGGAGCTTATAAGATCATTTTAGAAAAGTAAGAAGATGCTTACTTATTTTTTAAGATCTATCAACTTCTTTTGTTTTCAACTAAATTAATTACAATATTGCCATTATTAATATCTTATAAGTTAACAACCAACTTATTTATCCAAACACTTTAATAACTTATTTTTAAAATAAGATCCAACATCTTATAAGCTCTTAAAACATCATATAAAATGTAAGAACTTATAAGATATTTCAAACAAGTTTAGTCAAACACCCTCTAAATCTTTTTTTGGTTCCATCTCGGCCATAATCGTTGCCAATAAACAATAAGTCAATTGTTAGTTTAGTTATTTTTCTCATGAAAGAAACTCGCTAAACATTAATCACGTGCCCTCAAAATAAACCTAGTGTTACGTTTTCTTTCTTCTTTTTTTTTTACTTTGTTTTTCTTTCTTTTTTTTTTAGCAATCATTCATCTATTATATAGGCATTTCATCTAGCTCATGAATTACATCACTAGACAAAATATATACCTTTAATATTTTATAGAAGTTTGATATCGTCTCTTGAATAAAAATTCTGACTCCGTCCCTGCATGAACTTCTAATTAATGTTACCTTAATATGATATTGATAAGTGACTTTATAAATAATTATCTTCGCTTGATGCCCTTAGTAATTTATTATATTGAAGCATATTTTATGCAAATAACATATAAAAGTGTCAAACAAATGTGGTTTAAGGAATAATTGACTATTTCTATGGCCTAAAAAAGGTAAAAAGGTAAAGCTACAAATAATGGCAACCAAACACTGTGAATGAGTCTTTGATGATTGGATGGCGACAAGAGTTGACTAAAAGTCAATATCGTGCCGTATTTGTTCTACTCGTTGAGGCTCCATAACAATTGTGACCTCCCCACTAAAACAATACATACACCAATAATTCCCTAAGTCGGAGCCTGCAAATTCAAAGAATATTTAGGATACTTGGGATCCGTTTGAATGGCCTTCAAAAAAAAATACTTTTGAATAGTATTTTTTTTTTAAGTATAGCAATTTCAAATTTAGATACAATAGTTAAAAGTGCTTTAAAATGTGTTCTTATATGAAGCTACTTTAGGATAGTTTTTAAAAAAAAGCCTTTATTGGCTTTTTGTTTGGGTTTTTTTTTTTTTTTAAAAACCCATAAAACCCATCCAAATGCAATCTTTTTTATTTGAAGTGTTTTATTTTTAAAACTAAATATTTTTTCTTTAAAAAAAGTCAATCCAAATGGACTCTTAGTTTGCCATAATATGAAAATTATTACTTATAACTCTATATACATATATGTGTGTGTATTGATTGGATTAAGCTAGGGCTAATTAAAGAAATATCAAACTGTTGATAGTTAGATTATATTAGGATAGGGTTGCGATTATCTTATTCGAATTAGGTTGAGTTTGATTGATCCAACATACAATTACCTAAACGGACTCTTTTGATGTTTGAGATAGCTAAATTTATCGTGAAAATGAATAGAGTTAATGTTATAAACTGAGAATGTTGATAGGTCATCCTCGATACAACCAAATAAAATTCTCGAAGAACGTGGAATATGTTAATAGGAAAATCCGAATATTGGGACTATTAAGTTGTGAAGGAAATATTAAAATAAATATTATTGCAAGATAAGTTTCTCATGTTTATGAATTTAGTTTCCTATAATATTCAACTATAACTTCTTTTTTTTTTTTTTAAATAAAATGTCCAAGTTCAATGAATCTAAAAATCTCTCTCAAGCTCGAGGACTTTTTGCTTCGGTAATCGTGGATAAGGCTTTCTGAAAATGTAAAATATGAATTCTCTCTTCAAATTGATTACTTATTTTGTATTTTTTTTTATACTTATGATGTCTTTTAAATTGTCTATGTGTAGAACTGCATAATCGAATATAATAAAAAGTATTTAAAGATGAAATCTTGTTATTTTAAGAAAAGTATAGATTATTTCATTCAAAAAAAAAAAGTATAAATTTTATATAATTTACAATAATATTTTTAAAGTAGCCAAGAAAGGTCTGTGACTCTATAGTCTATAACTGAAAGTGGGGCCGTCTTTTCCGAAATTTAAATCGAACTAAATTTTTTATATATTTTTTTTAAAAAAATTTTAAATTCTCCTTGATTCCAAAAGAAAAATACCTTTAATATTTTTTATATACATTTTTGAAAATTTTAAATTTCTCCCACCCCCAAAAGTAAAATACCTGCAGTATTTTTACATATGTTTAGTTCAAGCTAAATTATATATATATATATATATATTTGAAAATTTTTAATTTCCCTCACCCCAAAAGAAAAATACCTTCAATATTTTATAAAAATTTGATCTTGTCTCCAAAATAAAAATTTCTAGTTCCAATCCTATTTCTTACACATTACTTTAACTCAGAATGTAGCTTTAAAGAGTACTTTAAAAAAATAAATCTCATTTAAAACGTTCAAAAAGACTTATAGGAAAACAAAAAGGTTAAAGGTTTAATTACACTTTGGGTCCTATCACTTAGACTATGTGACCCATTTGGTCTAATATGTTTGCCTTTAACATATTTAGTCATATATATTTCAATTTTCGACACGTTTGGTCAAGGGCCGACAAATTTGGTCCTAAAGCCTTACAAATGTGGTCCCGGACTAACAAATATAGTCTTTTATCTTTGCAATTTTGGTCCTCCCTCATCTCTTCGGATAAATTGATTATTTTGCGGCAACACATTCCTTACAAACGTGGATTTGTCACTAACAGTAAAGGGAACATTGCAAAGAGAAGAAGCGTGTTGCCGGCAAATGATTAATTCAACCATAGAAATAAGGGATGATCAAAATTGTAAATATAAAAGATTATATTTGTTAGTACATGACTACATCTGTAAGGTTTCAAGATCAAATTTGTCAGCCTAGAACCGAATGTATCGAAAATTAAAAATATACATAATTAAATGTATTGAAGACGGACCTATATAATCAAATATGTCACAATAACCTAAGTTAAAGGACAAAATGTGTAATTAAACCAAGGTTAAAAATATCCCTAGGTTCAATGATCTGGGAATCTGTCACAATAATCATCCAATAAAGTATACCCTTTTTGCAGTGCGAGAGTTGCGTTTCTCCACGTATTTGAGCAACTCGAGAGAAGCTATAGAGTTTTTGTCAGCGTAAATAACTAAACTTTATTTTTCTTTTATTCTGCTTTGCCTTTAATGGTCAGGGCTCCTTTATTCTCATTCAGAGAATTAAATTCACATTTGAAGAACGAATATAGGACCTTTTGAAAAATTCTTTTAAATTTTAAATTGGAGTCCCACTAATCAATTCACTCAAAAAAGTTGAAAGTGATTGAACCGGGTCTGTCCTAGAGAATAATATGTGAGGTTCGTTTTTTTTTTTTTGATAATTAATAATATGTGAGGTTCGAAAAACGAGCATATGTTACTTTTTTTGAATTTGCTACAATTTATTTGTTCAAATTCCACTTACTAGCTCGTTGGAAAAAAGTTGAAAGTGAGAGAGTCAGATTTATCACTATAAGAAAAAATAATATTATTAATAAAATTTAAAAATTATAATAAAAAAATTTATATTAATAATTCTATTAAGTGATAATATCTTTTATTTTGTCATTAATTAATTTTTTTGTGACAATAATTTTTGTCACGATCTCATTCAATGATGATAAGAATTAATATTTTAACTGTCATAATTGACACTTAGTGATACGTCTATAGCGTTAACTTGGTGATAACAAAATCTATCATTAAAATTTTGTAACAAGATTCCATTGTTACTAAATTATCACAATAAGAGTGTCATTAATTTTCAATTTTATATTATGTTGTCACCATTGATATTATGCAAAATATGTTTTGTGACAACATATATTTGTTGTCGCTAAATGTATATAATTAATGACAACTTTTTCATTATCACTGGTTATATTGTCACAAATTTATTCATTTTTTTGTAGTGTGCCCTAAAGAATAATATGAGTGCTTTGGCCAAAAAATAAATTTTTGTATAAGCTCGGAGTGAGCTGATGTTAATCCTTTTCGCCTCGCCGAAATGAAATTAACAAGGCACAGGTCACTTCGACGCAAGTAGACCAAGCCCGTGTTAGAGCCCGGGCCGGGGTGAGTTGGAGCCCCATGGCCAAGTTAGCGAAAAAATAGAAAATAGAAAATAACCAAAGCCCTTATTTTTAAGGATTGTTAGATGGGAATAACATACTAGATAGGGATGCCTAAAAGAAAGGATATGTGCTGCTGGAAATTTGAAATCCAGATAGCATAGCATAATTGTCATGTCCTAGAAGTAAAGGTTGTCATCTGTTTCGGATGGCCAAGCTGGAATAAGGTGGCTAGCTCCAAAAATAAAGGAAGACGATTGTAGCTTGAAGTCTATAAAAGGGGAGTTGGATTCACCATTTGAGAGATTAATCAACGATGATCCAAACAACAACAACAACAATACTCTTCCAATCAAGAAGTCGACACTTATCTGATTTTTAAGTCTAAATGAACAAAGATTAGCTTTAGTTCAGTAGATAGAAAATCGTTGTCTGAATGTCTGTAGCCATGCTTCATTTGATTCAAAATGGGATCATCAATGCATTCATTTGGTAGCGTCACGAGGTCGTAGCCATCACTCACTCGAATTGGGCCCGATTCGAGGTGAGATATCAATGCGGCGGAGTGGTAGCCTGCATCCATATCGAGCGCATGCATGAAGAGGATTGCAGACAAAGTCAATCAATGCTCGTCGGAGAGAACAACCTCTGAGTACATCCACAAGTAGATATGGCCGGAGTCATTAATGTGGCCGATTTATAGCTAGAATTCTTAGGAACTGCTCAATACATTTCTGTCATAGATATGACCTGAGTCATCAATACATGTATCTGTAATCGAGTCTTATATGGTCCAGTTGGCAAGTAGCCATCGTCCCCGAATACATTCTCTTTTCGATTCAAGCTTTTCGACCTTTTTCGATCTTTAAAAGTACTGAATTATTAAGTCCTACATTGAGTTGTAGGCAAGTAGAGCCTTAGGGGTAGTGTTTGTCTACTCCAATTCAATCGCTTTTCGATAGAAGTTTTAGGCGAATCACATCACTTTTTCACTTCGAATCAATAAGACTTCCACTTATATGCTCTTGCACACTAGTACGCTCGCACTCAAACACCAAGAGCTCTCTTCGAATTTACTATTTTCCTACTGAACTCAGTGAATTTGAACCCTAAGTGATCACTTCGGCGTGAACGCTGAAAATTTATGCAAACAATGAGTTCTGAAGAACAAACATATGATATTTCTTTCAAAAGTTTAATATAGATTATGCGTTTGAATCTTACAAACTAGTTCACTTAAAAAAGTTGGAGGTGAGCGAGTTGTGTCTGTCATGAAAAATAATATATAATGTTTGTTGCACAAAGTGTTAACTTTTGTAGAAATATAGAATTTTTTTTTAAAAAAATTGTTTAAGTAATAAAGAGCAAGTGTTGAAGGTGTTTGAAAATATGATAAAAATAAAAAAAATAAACATTATAGTATTAGGTTAAATAAAACCATCGACAAGCAAAAAATATCAAAGAAACCTCAAAAATATTTACTATAGCACTCAGAAGCAGGTAAAAGTTTGTTCGAGACTAAAGACACGTTAAAATTATTGACATAAAGTTAAGTTTTCACAAGCACTCTATCGAACTATTATAAGCGTCGATGAGCCGCGACGCCGCCCCCACCCCAATTTTTTTTAAAAATTCGACCAATAAAGATATAACTTGCGATATTAATTTTCATTTTCTTCAAAGATATAAGCACCCATAAATTGAAATCATTATCCTCATCTCTCCTAAGTTTAAAATTATCAATAATCCATTGACATTTATTAACATTTACAAAAAACAATTTGTTGGTGGTGAATTGCCAAAGATGTACTTGGTCAATTTCTTCATTTTTTAAGGACAAAATACCCTTGTTTATTAGAAAGTTTTGAAACTTAAAGGTTGTTTATTATAAGTTTTCTAATTATATAAGGGTATATCTATAAATTTTTTTGGAAAAAAGACACCTAACGATGGGCCACTCTCTCCAACGGGATTTTTCAGCGGGATTTGGAAGAGTCTTCAGTTAATCGCAATGGACAACGTATTCGTGAAGTCCATTATACGGCCGATAGTGGTAGAGAAATTAGGCGAAGGAGATGTAATAATGGATTATGGTTGGATGTAGTTTAGGTTCAATTAAATCCAAACAGATAGAACCTTGACAAAATTTATTGAAAGGTTTTGATGCGTTTGGGGAGACAAACAAATCGGTGTGTAGCTTCACTATCTATATGGGGGCGATACAGCGAAAACATGGGTATTATTCATGTTCAAACTAAGAGAGGGTTATTTGTAATTTTACCTAAATTTTGGGAAAGTGAGAGTAATGTTCCCGTACAAGTGTCTAGTGGCAGAAAGGGCATTAGAGTATCTTTGTCTAATTTAGCAATAAGGCGTCAAAATTTAGGGGTATATTGATAATTTTCGAAATAAGAGGAGGTTATTTGTAATTTCGCCTAAACTCAGGGAAGGCAAGAGTAGTTATCTCTAATTTTTTAGTAATGTAGCCAAAAAAATGTACTGCTTTCCCAATATTGAGAAAAAAATCGAATAATATTATACTTTAAATGTAAATTAAATCGTTATGATAAGAGTAGCAAAATTGTTGGGCTACATATAGTGGCAGAGCAAGGGGCTGGAGGGTGCAGTCATCCTTATCAAATTTATGTTGTCTGAAAGTTTACATGCATTTTTTCAAAAAAAAATAAATTTTACCCTCCAAAATAATAGAAATACTTTTAATATTTTATAAATATTTAATCTCACACTCCAAAACAAAAATTTCTAAGTCCGTCCTAGCTACCTAGAGTTCTTATGCTTATAGCATTTGGTGGCATTACTTGTTGGATTTTTCTCCTATTTGGTGGTCTCACATATTTAATTCATTGTACATGGTCCGTTATCTCATTAGACAAGCCCAATTATGTGATCTATTATGAAATAAATTCAGTGGGCTTATAGAAATATTATATATTGAGTATGGGCCTTTTATGTGTAGAAGCCCGATCACACTCTAATTATGTTTGATGGGCCCATAATTAAAGTGTGATAATTAAGATGCATTAGGGCATGGTCCCTAAGCTAGACATAACGACGTTCTTCTCTTCTGCCCCATCTAAGAGAGAGAATACAGAAAAATATACGCCGTTTTTCCTTGGCTTAGAAGACCACCAACCCTAGCTCCATTTTCTTCCGCATCAGCAATGGATCAAGGTTAGTGATTATAGTTATAAGCATTATTTGTTTATTTACTATAGATCCTGTGCTTAATCGATTCATAGGAATCGTATTTATCATATCTTGAATTATTATGTTTCAATCCATGTTATTTGATAAAGTTGGCAACAAGTGGTATCAGAGCAGGTTTAGTAAATAATCAAATATGCTTTATTTTGATTTATTCGGTTGTGATTTGATGTTTTGAGCATGCTTTTGTTAAATCTACAATATATATATTTATGTTGGATATATATTGTGCATACATGTTCATATTCATAAATCTCGTTTGATTTCATATTGTTATGTGGTTTTGTTTATACATTCATCAAAAATAAAGGAAATCTGTCCGTACAGTTTAAAAAAAAAAAAAAAAAAAAATTCGGATGGTTTTTTGATGATTTATAAAACAAGACTGCTGTTCAAATTAAAAAAAAAAAAAGGGGCAGTTGGGGCGGCTACAGGGGTCGAAACCGAGACCATTAGGTTAATTGCGCGTGCACTCAACCGCTGGACCAACGCCTCACTTGGTTTGTGTTTACATCACTATTGTTTGTGATATGATTGAACCTCTTTGTAATTGAAAAAAAAGGGAGACAGCAGCGGCCATTAGGTCTCGAACCCAGGATCTTGGGGTTGACCTAGCGCGCACTTAGCCGTTGGGCTGCCACTCTGTTGTGGGCACTAATATCACCACATATTTATACTTTGGATTGAACGTGCGTGTCAGATTTAAAAAAAAAAAAAAAAAAAAAAAAAAACCTTAATTCTGATGCAACCAGCGAGGTTCGAACACGAGACCATGAGGAAAGGGCACGTGCTTCAGACCGCTGGGCTGTTGCCTCTCAATTATCCCTGCTGTGCATTTGTTTCGTGTTTGATTTTGATCTCTGGATCTATAATAATAATAAAAAATAAATAAAAAAAAAAAATGGCAGCCATGTGGATTGAATTTGGGTTTAATGTGTGGTAATATGGTATTTATGCCTTGGCTCTATAATTGTATGTTGTTTTTTTATTTTGTATTAAATTCAACATATGCATGTTTTATTTTGGGATCAAATAAAAATTGAACCCTTGAACTAGAACAGTATATCGGCTGGAAACCCGGACAGCCAGACGAAAAGAGTCATCTTTGATGACTCGTGTCTTGGTATAACAACGCCACGTACAGTTCGAGTTCAAAAATTGTTGTATAAAGTATGCACACTACTTGACCATATTGCTATTACAATATAGTTTGTGTAATTAGCTTTATGTATAAAGTTGCCTTTTAAGTAGTGCATTTGGGATTTAGTTATATTGTGCCTATTTTGAAATTGTATAGATTGAACTAATATGTTGCCAAAGCAACCTCTATTAGGTAAAATTTATCACTTTTGAAATATAGGCATGTTTCATCTATGCAAAATAATCGGCCCAAAGGAAGGTTATTTTGGCCAGATGGTTAATATTTATGAATACATTGTTCATACTCTTTTATCTATGCGAAATAATCGGCCTAAAAGAAGATTATTTTGGCCAGATATGATATTCATAAATATGTAAGTTGTCCTATTAGCTTCATCTATGCGAAATAATCGGCCCAAAGGAAGATTATTTTGGCTAGATGATTTATTCATGAATATGTGAATTTCGTGTTATTTTGTCTATGCGAGATAGTCGGCCCAAAGGAAGACTATTTTGGCAAGACAAAGGATAGTCATAAATATTAAAATTATCTTGGTTAACATGCTGGCAATTTGTCGATCCAAAGAAAGGCATATTGCTAGGCCGTTTTCCAATTATGAAATATTTATGAATTACGTGATACGATTACGAGTTGTTATTTTTGTCCAAAGACTAAATAACAATACTGTGTTGGGTATCTTAGGAAACTATCAATATTCATGAATTATGGACAAAAGTACCACTTACAAGTTGCTATTTATGTCAAAATACTAAATGACAATGTTGTGCTAGGTATCTTGAGATGGGCCCACTTGCATGTAATGTGTTTAATATATTTATTATTCACACTTGTGCATACTTTATACAGTTGATTTACTTTGAGCGTATTTAATTTTCTTTATAGTGCCTTTAATATTTGTCATTATGAATAACATCCCATGTGCTTAATAGCACAAATCTTGAGAAATAGAAAAATGCACTTTATGATGTGCTTGGTTGCATAGACTTGACTATATATTAGGATTTGATAGTCCTGCGAATCTAATCATTAGTATTAGTACTATTGATAGAAAGCCGCATACGAGAAGTAGGATCAATCAAATTATATTAGTCTAATAGTCATGCAACATTTAAATTCCCGGTATCCATAAGGCGTCGTATTTTGAGAAAGAAAATGCCAAAGTTTCCAAAAGCAAAGATAGAAGACCGATTCGTTCCAGCGAAAAGGTCAAAATGGGCATTATCCTTAGAAAGCTCATTTCAATGCGGTATAAATGCAAAGGAAACATAAAGAAGTACATCAAAGGATAATCCAATCTTGTAATAAATATGAAGGTCCTTAAAAGTTTGAATGTTGAAAAATATTTTTGTGGACCTAGTTTTAATCAACAAAATGGATGAAGTACTAATTTGGCAACAATTTATCAATAAACTATTGACATTAAGAAATAAAGAAGGACTTATGTTAAAGAAACTGCAGAACTTGTGATATTCCAACATAAAGTGCAAAAGAAACACAATTCAATAGTTATTTGTTACTTTTGCAAGAAAGTTGGTCACCTAAAGAAGTATTGTCCCAAATAGGTTAATGGGTGTGCGAAGAATATTGACTTCTCAATTTTGTTTGTTTTATTAATTTGACTTTAGTACTTCATACTTTAGGATTAATTAAGGTGTCTAGTGCCAATTGGTGTTGAAAGACACATCTATATGGAAAATGGCAACAAGGCTTTGTTGAAGGCTATTCGTGTCTATAATGTTCTCTTGAATACTGGTTTGTGTTTGAATTTAGAGAAAATTTTTGATTACACCATCAATGAAATGGAATTTAGTTCCTATTTCCTATTTGGACAAATTCAGACCCACTTGTCCTTTTGGAAATGACATTTTCAGTATTTCTCTAAATTTAAATATTAACGGAACTTGTATTCTAGTTTGTTATATTGTGAATATTAGATACCGATAGCTTTAACATAAATAAAAAGACTCCTTTGAAAAGTAACTTTGGTACTAAAGCCAAATTGGATAATGAGAATTCATTTGTGTGACAATATAAGCAATTAGGTAATTTCTCTGAATAGAGAATAAATATGCTTATGTCAAAGGAATTCTTGGTTTTCTTATTCTTCAGACTTAAAAAAAAAATGTGTAGAATATATGAAGAATATATATATATAAAGAAAACAAGTGCGAATAGGAGTAAAGAATCTCTAGAGTTGATACATGTAGACTTTTGTAGATCATTCCCTACGGCATCATGGAATGGATAACAATTGATATCAACTTATTGATGATTACTCCGATGTGGTTATTTGTACTTGATTATTTAGTAGTCGTAATCTTCGAAAATAACTTTTAGATGGGACACTAAAGTCTACAATTAATACAATAAGGCAAGTTCCAAGCAAAATAGTAACGAAAATCCCATACAGTTTGTGGATGGAACAAGAAGTCTAGTATTAAACACTTGCATGTCCAGGGATGTCCAGCTGAGGCTAGGCCTCACAGGCCTAAGTAAGAATAAACTGGACTAAAGAACAATAGTTACTATTTTGTAGGATACTTAAAATCGAGGGACTTTAAATACTATGATCCCTCACATATGTCCTTTTTCAAAATAGAAAATGCCAAGTAAATAGAGGTTGTTGGTTATAGTGGGAGAAATCAAAATAGCAAGGTTGTGTTTAAAGAGGAGTGTGTTAGCATTCCCACTACGGTTACAGCTGAAAGGGATTGGATAGTTTATCCTAGTACTCTTTAGCTTGTAAATTGGGATATTACGTAAAACACAACTATATTTGAAATGCCCACTAATCAAGTAGGGAATCATCATCTATTGAAGCTGATGAACCCCAACAACTTCAAATCTAGAGTGCCAATAAGGAGATCCATCGGATGAAGGAGAAAAATGATTTCAGATGACTATATCATCTATCTCCATGAACACAAATTTGATATGAGATTTCAAGATGGTCCTACATCTTTTAGTTAAATCAAATTGTGTTTGAATTCCGATGCATGGATCAAGGCCATGAATGAGGATATGAAATTCATGAGGGGTAATGGTATTTGGAATCTTGTCAAGTTGCCATAGAGGATGAAATTCATTGGTTATGAATATAATTTCAAAACCAAGCAGAATTCAAATGGTAACATTGAAAGATGTAAAATATGCCAATGGATTTACTCATCAGGAAGGCATTGATTTTAAAGAGACTTTCTAGTCGGTTTAGACAAAAGACTCTCTTAAAATTGCTATGGCACTTATGGCTCATTATGATCTAGAGCTGCATCAAATGGACATAAAGATAATGTTGCTTAATGGAGATGTTGAAGAAACAATATACATGGTGCAACCGGAGAAATTTGAGTCTAAAGACTCAAAGCACCTAATGTAAATTGAAAAAGTCCATGAACTATCCGAGTAGGCATTCCACTTGTGATACCGAAAATCTAATAGGTTGACGACCTCTTTTAGTTCAAGAAAAACACCTTTAATTAGTGCATATATCTCAAGATTAGTGGGAGCAAATTTTCTCTCCTGGTGTTGTATGTAGATAATAATCTACGCGCAAGTAACAATATAAGTCAATTGCATAAAGATATACTTAAACGCAAAAGACCCATATTGGTAAGGTGCTTAGCTATTTTGGTGAGCAAAATTGTGCACCAGGGGACACCCCTATAGCAAAGGGTGATAAAGCTTTATTTACTCCAATTTCATAAATGCATTTAGCATATGTAGTCGGGATGTTAGGCGAATATTTTAGTTACCCAAAGGTGGATCATTAAAATGATGGGTTATGAGGTATCTATAAAGAACAATAAATATATGCTCGCTTATTGAAAATAAAACCACTTAAAGATCGTGTGGTATTTCAATTCAGTCGTTTGTTGGATGCTTGGATAGCAAGAGATCCACATAACGTTATGTATTCACGATAGTTGGAGAAGCTACTTCGGAAAAGTGTTAAGACACTAATAGCTTTTCAATTATGAAGGTTGAATGCATAATTAGCTATAAGACATCCAATCAAGGAATATAGCTTGTATTTATCACTAGATTGAAAGTGATCAATGGTGTTGACACTATAAAGGATCATTTTTGATAATAAGGCCTCCAAGCTATATTCGAAGAACAACTAGATTTTGGAAAAGTCTAATATATAGACATTAATTTCTAGTTGTGAATAAATAAATTCAGAGTATTCGGGTGTCAATAGAGCATATTAATACAAACTCAATATTTTAAAGCTCACTAAGGAATCACCACTTAAAGTGCTACGTGGTCGTGAAGCTTAATGGGTATCATGAGGATTTATGGTATGCCATGTTAGTGGGAGTTTGCTATTTGATTTTATGCTCTTTGTACACATTTTTATGATTATGTTCTGTACAGACTAAGGTTTCATAGTTAATTGAATATTCTGAAATAAGGATATTAACTTTCCACTGCGGTTTTGCATAAAGATTGGAAAGTGTTAAGGGACTCTTTGAGTCATAAGTTAGGACCAGTTGGAAATAGACATGATTGAGATCACGTTACATGTAATTTCCATGCTACACATCCATACTTGATCTATGTCATTAATTTTGCTAGTATTGTGGCCATTGTTCGGTTTAGTTACGAGTTATGTGATGAAAGCCGCTTTGATCTTATATTAGCACAATTGATGGACCAGATTGTTTTGGGATATTTCGAGGTTGAGATGACATAAAGTATGTGCGCACTAAGGTTTCAGCTATGTACAATTTTTCGAAAACATATGTGGACCAAGTGGGAGATTGTTGGATTTTTCTCCTATTTGGTGGTCTCACATATTTAATTCATTGTACATGGTCCGTTATCTCATTAGACAAGCCCAATTATGTGATCTATTATGAAATAAATTCAGTGGGCTTATAGAAATATTATATATTGAGTATGGGCCTTTTATGTGTAGAAGCCCGATCACACTCTAATTATGTTTGATGGGCCCATAATTAAAGTGTGATAATTAAGATGCATTAGGGCATGGTCCCTAAGCTAGACATAACGACGTTCTTCTCTTCTGCCCCATCTAAGAGAGAGAATACAGAAAAATATACGCCGTTTTTCCTTGGCTTAGAAGACCACCAACCCTAGCTCCATTTTCTTCCGCATCAGCAATGGATCAAGGTTAGTGATTATAGTTATAAGCATTATTTGTTTATTTACTATAGATCCTGTGCTTAATCGATTCATAGGAATCGTATTTATCATATCTTGAATTATTATGTTTCAATCCATGTTATTTGATAAAGTTGGCAACATTACTATCATCCATATTATTTTTACATGGGGAAATTTACAAATTTACACTATAATATATATATATGTGTGTGTGTGTGTGTGTGTGTGTGTGTGTTATATAATTCCATTTGTTTTTTGCATGCAGGTGGCCATCTCATTTGCAAAGATAATCCTTAGCTCAATCAAACCTAGTACAGAAGTACTTGGAAGGCTACCAGGGACAGACATTTTTTGCAACATAGCTCAATTTCCTGTGGCCACCAAAATTCCAGGCATCTCAGTAATTCGTGTTAATTCTGGGACACTATGCTTTGCAAATGCTAATTTCATCAGAGAAAGGTACGCAATACATACATATATGTATGCATATACACACACAAATACACACAAATAAATACTGGACAATTCTTTAACGGCCCGGATTCCAAATTCCACATATGGACACAGTGATCTAGATTTAACCAGACCTTATAAATTAGTATTTTTGTAAAATACATCAAAAATGTTGCTAAATCCGAACCATTAGGTGTATGATGGAATCTATGCACTCAGTCTGTTGAAAATTTTTCTGAAATACTTGTATATATGTATGGAAATGTTCTAGTCCACCTCATTTGAATTTCCGTCTCTTCTCCCATCACATTTTAGTTCCAAGTCAAAAATATGTTGAAAAGATTTGCAGATTTAGTTCGATGATTGTCAAAATTTTACAAGTTATGTTGATGTGGCACTTAGAATCAGTGATACATCAACATCTGACAAATAGATTCAGGCAAAATTGAGTGTCACATCAACTTAATTGGTCGGATATCTGCAAATTAGAACTACAATTGCAAATTTTGGAAAAATATCATACTAAAAATGAAAATTTGACCCCAAAAAACTTGAATAAATAAAATTTACAGACAAATTGTGCAATTTTATGAAAATAAATTAATTAAAAGTGTGCAAAAAATTTGATTGATGTTTTCAATATATATATATATATATATATATATATATGATTCAGGATCCTAAAATGGGTGGCTGATGAGAATGAGATGAAAGAAAGTACTAAAGGAGGAATTCGTGTAATGGTCCTCGACATGACCAGTAAGTTATATATGTGTTTCAAATTTTGTTAATGATATTACAATTGAAGTCATGAGAAGTTTTGTAAGAATATATTACAACACTATATTAAAATAAATAAAAAAAGGTATACATGTTTAGAATTTGCTTAATAATATTAGAGTTGAAGTCGTGAGAAGTTTAGCTCCTGTAATTTATTGCAACACTATATTAAAATAAATAAATAAATAAATTACGTATAATTAATTAACATAGCTTGTATCAAAAAAAAAAAAAAAAAAAAACATAGCATAGCTAATATCCTTTCTATTTTCCTTAATATCACTAAAAATCAAATATTTTCTTATGATTTTTCATTTGTTTTTGTTTGTTCCTAGCACATAATAATGACCATGTATATCTTTGTTGCAGATGTAACGAACATTGATACTTCAGGTCTTCATGCCATAGAAGAACTCCATAAGAAACTAATTTCACAAGAGATAGAAGTAAGTCTATTATCCTTGCCAATTTTTCTTATTTTCTTTTTAAATATTTTTTTAAAAAATGAGACTTCTATTTTATTTTTATAAGTACCTAAATTTTGCAGTTAGCAGTGGCAAATCCGAGATGGCAAGTGATTACGAAGATGAAGGCATCAAAATTCGTCGAAAAAATTGGATCCGGGTGGATTTTTCTCTCTGTAGCCGATGCTGTGGATGCTTCGATTCGTATCAAAATAAATGGCTTCAATAGCTGTTAATAACTTATAATTCCATTTGCTGATGGGATATAAGTAATAAGAATTGTACGATATTTGATGCCAGCATTTCAGTTTATTGTATCATAGTGTCTCGATTCTGGCATAAGAATGTCAAAGGGGAATACCAACACGAATCAATGTTTTTAATTCATGATGGGAAAAATGTTGCCTATAATATTGTGAAGTGAGCTACTTGAGTCTTGACATGAACACTATTTTTTGCTTGTTCCGTATATTGAATTATCATACCTGTTATTTTAATTCCCTCCCAAGTTCTTGCAAAGAAAACATTTTTGATATAAGCAACATTGTTTGGAAATCTGGACAATGCATTGTTTACAAGGTCTGAAATACAAGATTATTGCAAATGGAAAATGAGAAGATATATAAATATTATAGACATATTATTTAGTATTCAAGTGCGAGTTAAAATTTTACATTAGAAGTCAAAAGATCAGGTGAACAATTATATGTGGAAAGGACATCGATAAAATAGTTTGGATCATTTGTTATAAAATAGTTATACATGATCAATCAAATAGAAACACGATTTTTTTTTCATTTAAATTTAAGATGTGGTAATATAACATGTACCTTTCTCATCATTTTGAGGCTCCCGAATTATAATCTTAACGCCATTACATTTCAAGTACAAGAACCCCCCCCCCCCCCGCCGCCCACAACAATTATATGTGGAGGGACCTCGATAAGCAATCTAAATCATCTGTTATAAAACAGTGCTACATGATCGATAAGATAGAAACATGATTCCATTTTAAAATCCCGCCGAAAGTAACAAAAATACAACTTGTAACTATATCTCACTTTCATAAAGTATGAATTCTATTAACTTGATAAATACCTTAAGGGGATATTTATAATTTTTAAAATTATAAAAACTAATTATAATTACATTATATCTTAAGAAATGTAGGTGTAATTTGTCCCAAAATTTAAGGGATGACTTTTTTAATGAAATGTGAAATAAATGGTTGGGATTTTGAAATGAGATTTAGAATGGGTTTTTTTTTGGGGGGGGGGGGGGGGGGTTAAATATTATTTTCATAAATTTTTTCGGATATTAAAAAAAATTAAAGTAAGAGAAAAACATAATTTTAATTGACCTAAATTGTTAAAAAAATGTCATCATAAACGACTTTTAAAGGGTAACCGTCAACCCGGAACCCGCGATTAAAGATCCAAAGTCCAAATTGATACTCCTCGTCCTCGATTCGAATCACCAATTTTACCACCGCCACACCACCGACAACCGCCGGCGGCGCTGATCTATTATCCGCCATCGGAGAATAATGGGGGCGGAACCTGAGAAAAATCAACAGAAAGCACAATCCCACATACCAAAACCCACTCCGGCTCCAAATCCCAACCCTAATTCTATCACTGAAGCTCAATTTGTCGCCTGGAAACGCCGCAAGGTCCTCTCTCTCTCTCTCTCTCTCTCTCTCTCTGCATCATTTCTGGGTGATGAAGCTAGAAAAACTCCGGAAAATTGGAAATTCGTGATGGGATTTTGGTGAATGATGTTTTCTTGTAGAAGAATTCAAGAATTCATCTTGTTGATGATGGGCATGTAGATTGGTGGTTTACATGTTAGCTCTCTTTAGAATTTAAGTTATGTTTATAGGTCAAGAAGATTGATTTATTTCAAATGTTGGCTTGATACTTGAACAATCACATGATTCATTTCAGCTGAGAGCTAAATGCTGTTCTATCAGGTTCTTGAAATATTTTCCTTGTATTTGTTCAATTTCTCTTTGGGATATAATTTCCAATATTCAAAATCTTGAAAAGAATAGAATTTTCGGATTCATAACAAGTACTGAAATTCACCCTCTCCAAAATGTGGCAACTTTGTGTGTTTCAGTTTATTAGTTTTGGCCAGAGTAGTGCTGAACATAAACACCAAGAGATATACCATCACTCCCTCCTAGTCTTCTGCAAGCAGAGCAAGTTATGTTTGCTGTTGTCTGGCGAACAAATTTTGTGTTTTTGTTGTGCATCTAAAGAAGATTCGTGCGTAAATCTGTCAGTGTACACGTATTCTTTCCTCTATGATCTGCCGGTCCTAGTAATTGAGCCTCAGCAGGGTGAGAAGTTTGTTATGCGGGGACATTCGCAAACATGAATATGTTTTAGTTTTCATTTTTTGATTCTTACAAATTTTAAGTTATACCCGTTATTTGTTACAGGATGCTGATGCCTCTGCCAGAAAAGCTGAAGCCGAAAGGAAGCGTGCAGAGGATATAGCTTCAGGGCAGGTTCAAATGAACGGTCGTGAGCTTTTCGTGCACGAGCCCTGGGTTTTCGATAACACACGTTACTGAGGTTAGTTTTATTGATTAACTCGGTTCAGTTTATGAACGCAGCATGGCTTTCAGTGGCATTTTGATAGCGAAACGATGTGATTTTGTATCTTAGATTATTGCATTAATGCAAAACCTGTGTTTATGCAGGCAAGACGATCATTGGCCTTCACGTCTGCAGGTTGATATGGCCAAGAACCGATGAGATCCTATATAGTGGAGAAAAAAAGGTATGCGAAAGAGATATAAACTTCTAAATTGTTGCTTATGTTAAAGAATACAATTTCACAGCTTCTGTAATCTGCGTAGTTCATAAACTATTACTAGGTTTACTATGTGCTTTGCTAATGGAAATTTGAGCTTTTGTTCAGTATACTTGAGCATGGAGATTGTGCGAGGGAGGATCGCATATTTTTCTCTGATGAAGATCGTGATTATGCGTATCCGTTATCATTTTGATTAGCTATTAGGTTGCAAAAGATGTGATATCATACATGGTTAGTCCTCTTTCAGTTATCCCCTTGTTGGTCATGTTAGAATGGCTTCGTGCTTCGTTGAACCTCCATTTCGCCATTTTGTTTCTTTAGATGGCATATATGTGATCATCACGACGATTCACATGAGCTTGAGATATTTATTTATAAATATATATATATTTATATAATTGACTGATAGAAGGAAGAACGACCAGCATAACAATTGGTACACATAGGTCGAGTTTTTCACATATATATATATATATATATATATATATATATATTTATTAAAATACACAAAAACGACGGCCAGCAGAGCAATCACCACCCATGCTTCAACTCCAAACACCAACATTTTTAACCAAAACCTACATGATTGAGCATGCGTGAGGATTGTCGTCGCTGAACATGAGTGCATACTGTTCCTCGACCGGGTTGAGGGTGCCGACGCCCGGCTCGTCTGTGCCCCGGACATAATTAGGTGGCGCCTTTTTGTCATAAACTCCGGAGGCATAAGGGTGGGCAATGATTTCATAAGGCACATATGGCCATGGCTCTACTTTCTTACCAGTTGCCTTGGCTGCTTTGAGCACCTTTTTAGCTTCCACAAAACCATACACTGTTGCCTTCTGCTGTTTCCAATCCACTTCCACTGATCTTGCTCCTGCATGTAGGTAAAATATGGCTTTATATATACATATATATATGTGTGTGTGTGTGTGTGTGTGTGTGTGTAAGTATGTGTGGCCAGCTGCGAGTGAATTGAGATGGTTCGTGAGTTTATCAATTGAGGCAGTTCGTGAGTTTAAAAAGCCGGCTCAACAAAAGTCGGAGCTCAAGTAGAGCTCAACCCTTATTGGTATGGCCTTCAAGCTAAGCTTGAGCCTTATAATATAATTACGCCTACACCCCTTAAGGTTTGGTGTAAATGCACTTAAGACTCCTTTGAAATTTGCATGATTACAAGAACCACCTGTATCATAAATTTTCATCTTACACCAAGAACCCCTCAGAGATTGATTGCAAAAGTGGTCTGTGTAATTACGCAAACCCTATGGGGTCCAAGTGTAGTTATACCAAGTCTCAGGGGGTGTAGGTGTAATTATCCCTACAATAAACTGCATAGAAACCCATAAGTTTCTAAAAAGCTTATTCATCCAAACAAAATGAGGTATCACCTCATCGTGTCTCAGAAAAATTAATCCACCCTTTAAGACTTCAACAAATGTTGTAGCCTCACACACGCGCATATAATCTCTCTCTCTCTCTCTCACTCTCACACATACACACACACACACACACTTGATCGCTTACCTTTGAGTCTTGAGAGCACATTCTTGATCTTATGGCCACAGCCTTCACAGTCCATCCTGACTTTGAGAGAGACCTCATTCAATTGCCTCTTCTTCCTCCTCGTCGCGGTGCTAAGAATATCCGCGAAGTAATCTATAGTCCCTTCTATTCCCATTTCTCTTCTTCTCTTCTCGTCGCAACTATTTCAGTCTTAACTGCACTTTCCGCGAGTTTTTACGATCAACGAAAATTATATATATATATAGACCTTTTGTCTCTATCACTGAATATGAGATAGATATCAAGATAAAAGAGGGTTACAAAGGAAGCGTAACAATGGCTGTCTGAGTGTTTTGTTGATGAAACATAGAGTTGTGAATATGGCCCTTATATAGAAATGAGGGAATAGCAAATATTTTTATTTTTTCTTGTTATATCTGAAGTTGGATATTGATTGAAATGAGGGAATCTTGGTCCAATGCACCCCACCATAGGATAATATTTATTCCACTATCGGTGTATAATTTTGTGTATGTTTTAATCGGAGATTTAATTAGACCGTTATAGAGTGTTTTCGTCGAAAATATTTTCAAGTCCATGTGACATAAACAAGGACTTACTAAAAATGTTCAAATATAAACTTGGGGAGCGATCGGTTGCACTCTCCGGCTCTCCTGATTTCGTCCCTATTGTCCGAAACTCGTCTGTTTTAAGAATTATTGTGAAGGTAGTTACTCCAAACACCTAGCATTTAACTTAAGTATTACCTTTTTAATGTCATTAAGCTAGTGTTATAAGTGTGATTTGTGTTAGAAATGAATTTCATACTTAGGGCACACGAAAGGTAAAAGTTAGAAAAAGTTTTGAGGGTTGTGTTGAGAAAGTGACCATAACAAATTGGAGCAAAAATGAGGTTCTCAATATTGGAATAATTTTGTGGGATAGGCTACTTTATCAACATTTTGTATTTTTGTGATCCCTTTTCGATCTTGTTTGATTTGTAATATATATATATATATATATATATATATATATATATATATAGGTGAGAAAAAAGTACAAACAAATTTGACAAGTTAAGGCCTTTGATCGGATCGAAAAAAATTGTTTCAATTAAGGTGAGAACAAATTTTAAAAAAACTACCATACACCTTAATTGAATTTAAAATAATAATGGTCTTAGCTAGGATCTAGAGTTTTGAAATTTTGTTACATGTTGTGAGAGACATATAAACTTACATGAATTCCAAAACAAAGATATGTGGTGACATATAAACTGAAACTTTTTTATCCTTTATCAAAAAAATAAATCTAACACGTAGAAAAATATTGAAATACTTTCTATGCGATATGATGATTAATTTATAATTTAAACGTTTTTCTAAAAGTATCATGTTATATGTGTTACATTTGTTGACTCGGGTCCTTTTTTAGCTTGTAAACAAACATGACAGTTTTGCATTATGGGCCCATTCAGATGCATTTAAAAAAAATACTTCTCGAATAATGTTTTTTATAATAGAGTGTTTTTTCAACCAAGCAGTTTTACGTTTGAATATAGTAATTAAAAATATTTTAAAAGATACTTTTATTTGAAGCGAACTCGAGGTAACGCATAAAAGAAGCTCTTGTTAACTTTTTTTTTTTGGTTTCTATTTTATTTAAAAAGCACATCCAAACATAATTTTTTTGTTACGAAGTTTTTTTTTTGGCTCAAAAAATAAATCTCTTCTCTAAAAAAAATACATCCAAACGGACATCTCCGAAGATACAAATGATATACGATGTTTTTCCAATTGCCTATATACTCATTATATAATAGAAATTCTCATTAGCTTGGATAGTGGAGGAAATTTAAATGCATATATACTTAAAATTAATAAAAATCATATGACTGTCATAGCATTTTCTTTATATATTTATAAAAATAATATATATATATATATATGTTAAATTAAAGTATTTTCAATACCTTACCCACTAAGCTTTTACTTCATGGAATATAATTTATATTTGCCTTCACTATCAAACATAAAAGACAAAAGAAAAAAAAAACACTAAAGTACATTATTTTGTTTGGTAGATTCTAATAACACCTTTTTAAGCTGCCACGTTGCAGCCGGATCATTAGACCACGTGGCGCTCAAATATAATCGAACGGTGGATAGAGAAAGAAGAACAAGCGAAGCAATATCCAAATGAGAGTTTGAAGGGGCGATTGTCCATTAATGGCTTGTTTGGTTGATTGTGGAAAACGAATAGGGGTGATAAGAGAAAATCAAAGATGGCCACAAAAATGATACATATCTCCCAAATGGTGTCTTATTGTTAGGTAATAATTGAATGGAGGATGATCAGTATAGCAATTCTTCTTGAATATAACCGACGAAGTTTCTAGTCAGCTACAAAATATTAGATTGTCTTATCAAAATTCTTCTATACATCGAGTGTTCATACATCAAACAGTGAATATTAAGCCTCGTGAGCATCATTGTTGTGGATGTAGTGGATTAATTTTTGTTGTTTGATGTTTTAGCACTCGGTAAGTGGAAATATATCCCTAGCTTCACCTCCTGAACGGGTACCAGCTACTTCCAAGTTGTGTATTTTTGATGTTACTACGGGAATATTGTGTTGTGTGGTTTAAGTAATTAAATTTTGTTTTTAAAAAAATTATCAATCTCATATATGTATCATATGGTTTAATTTGTGACGTGTACTATGCATAAATATATAGATATATATGTATTTTCCTTTATAGTATAATATATATAACACAATTTAAACTATTCAGTAACTATGTTTTGGTTATTAGCATGTGCTAGCTTATTGATCAAATCACTTCATGCCAACAAACATGCAAAGAACCAAGAATCATCAAGAGCTTAGAAATTACTCCTATAAAAAAAAGGGAAAAAAAAGGAAAAAAAGAATAGCGTTGAAATTACTCATTGAACAAATTGAGATGCTTTTCTTACTATGGTGGATATTCATGGACAATGACTACCACTACAAATTGCATAAAGTTTATTTAAAAAAAATATTTGTAAAATTAAAAACAAAATCTCATTGAAAAAACTAAAATTAAACATATTTCTCTTGTTATTCATTTTTTGTTTTTTTTCAAACATTCAAAGAAAATGAAATATGCCCCACTAAAAGCCAAAGGACTTCAAAAAACATTGCTTTCAACAATTTTGATAAAGTAGTTTTTTTCTTATTCAAAGTTAAGAAATTTAGATAAAATTTACTCTAACCAAAATTGGAATCACCTTTTCCCCATGTCCCTATCACAACCCCCAAAAAATTTTCTTCTAGGTCCCTAGGGCCTAGGGGCAAAAAAATCTTTAGGAGATAGTGTGATTGCAAGTCAATCATGTATGTTCAAAGTGTATGATTGATTTAATTTGTTTGTCATATCAACTCTGACAAAGGATTTGATAAAAATACACAAGAGATGTTTTTTCCTCTTTTAGAATCATGCAAGTTTAAGGGTTTTTTTAGGCCTTAATTTTGAAATTATTTTTTTTCGAAGAAACGATCAACTACATTATTTGCAAGAATTAAAGATTAATGTAAGTATAATAAATATTACATGAAAGATAATATAGGGAATATCTCTATAATGCTCTAATCTAGATACTTATAGCCATTTTGTAGAAAATAAAGCCTAGACTAAATGTAATACGAGTCAAACCAACAGGCATTGTAAGAAAATTCTTTCATGAATTCAGTGTACAATTTCAAATATTCAAATTCAACCACATGTTATATATTATTTTTTTATAAAATATATACACATGGTTGAATTTGAACTATTAAGTGCATGAGTAGGAACCAAATACCCGATCCATGTAAAAATTTTCCGGCATTATACTACCATCATACCGTGCCTCTAGCATATTAGGTATAGGAATCAAGTTCCATTTTTTCTTTTATGAAATAAAAGAATCAAAGCCAGCCATAAACTAGAAAGTCACAAGCCTTGCCACTCATCTCCGCAACTCTATCCGACGAATATTCGTTCACACATACGCGCGTGCACGCATATGTGTACGTATATTCGCGGTCCCGATCCATCCACCATCAAGACGTGGACGCGGTATCTTCAAAAGTAGATCAATGCTAACACAAAATTGACAGGCAAAAGTAATAGGCGAAGCGGGAATCAAATAACCCTTCAAAAATTTAGACTCTAAATGGCCTATGGCAGATACAGAAAGATCATAAGATTACAGGATGAAAAAACGGATATACAAATAGCTGTACCGGATCGTACCCTCAAGTTAGATATAGGTTATATACGCAGTCGAAAGTAATAGCAGCAAACTTATGATAGTACAGTACTGAGATGGAGCGAGATGGGAAGCTGCCGCAGAGGGTTTCGGAGGAGCCCTACCGGCCACCGCTGGCGCAACAGCGCGTCCGTAAGGGTTTTGCTGCTGCTCATTCGTTGGCAGAGGATTTGGAGACACGTCGCTTGTAGGTGGTGTTAAAGGGACTGCACCATCATCGCTGATATCTTGACCTGGTAAGAAAATAATCGATTCGTAAGGGCACCAACACCAATAATGTTGAGGAAAATATTTTATAGACCGCAACAATCTTTGCATAATTCCCGGTGGGGATCTTCTAGTACACTTGTGTGTCAAAATGTTCGCTTACACTCACGGTGATTGAGAAGAGAATGTGTAGTTTCTTATACACATTATAATTCTTTTTCTTTCAGTTTCTCAACCGCCAATACACGTTATTGGTAGCGTGCATTGGTGGATGTAAAAGATTATATAATACGAGTGTAACAAAAGATTCAGACTGCATAATCCCTACCTTCCATTATAGCCTCTACTTCGTTAGCAAGATAAGAATTGTTTAATGAAGATATAAATATGCGCGCGCACACACACGCAAGATTTACTTACAGTTGGAGGCAGACCAGCCAAGCTTCAGTTTCTCCCAATCGAAAACCAAGCGGTAACCCATCAGGAAGTTCTCTGCAAGGTAAATAAGACGCAAATGACTACAAGGACAAGTGTTTTTTTTTGCACACAAAATACCATCCCTGTGTTTTTCAAAATGCAAGAAAACATTCCCAAGTGTGCGTTTCATATGCTACCCTGGCACGAGGCAGAAGTAATCGACAGACACGTAGAAAATGTAGTGATGAAAAACAAGGAAAGAGCACTCACGTCCGATGATGCCGATATCTCCATCCATGCGGTGTATGCCTAAACAATACGAATCCCCCTGAATAAACATTTCCCTCATCACAAATCTAATTGGAAAAACAATATCCGGCGCGAACTTTTAAAAATAACAAATAAATTCCCAAAAACAAAAAAAGAAAAAACACTTGGCTTCGCCTCAACGATGGATATGACAGATGAAATGAGCACACACCTGATCATCAGTAACACGAAACATCGAATTAGTGATTACAAAGCTTTGGTTCACAGAGAATACAATTGTGATGTTGGGGATTTTCGATATATTTAGCGAACTGTATCAGAAAGAACGGTGACAATCAGCTCTAACTGAAAAATAAGCAATTGCGGAAAAATACAAAAAGATGCCCAGGTAAGAAAATGCTTGGAAAATGTAGCTTTTTACCGAGCCTTATAACAGTACTCAAATCCTCCATCTTTGATGATCCTTGTAGCATTAGCTCGTCTGTGAATCTGAACATAGACTTGACAATTTCAAAAATCAAAATCGGAAAGTCCAATGGAGCAACGAGTGGCGAAATTTTATGGGAGAAGCGAGAGAACCTCGGAAGTAACATGTTCATAGCTCTCACTAGGGAGATATGTGAACGATGAACCGGTATCCACTTGTGCTTTGTATCCAGTCAGCTTTAGACATGAACTCCCAACACAATAAGTTTCCACTTCAACAATGTAGGCAACGCTACAAAATGGAAACCAAAATTGTTGAAGTTGAGAGAAAAATATATTGTTGTAGTGACAAACACGGAACATGGATATAATGATTGAATGCGTTGTTCTATCTAAAAGTTGGAGCTGTTAGAGACTAAGGATGACAATAGGACGGGTTCAAGGTGGGTTTGCCAAGACCCAAGTTTGCTCCGCCAAGATTTTATTGGATCTAGGACCAGCCACGAACCCGACTCCGGGGTTAGAAAAGTTGGACCTGTTAAACAAGCTAGACCTGCCTTTTCAATTCAATGTTATTTTTTGCAAGAGTCATACTACCACAATTTTCTAATATGGAAAAAGATATCAGTATTAACAAAAAACTACATTATTTATGAATTTATATGAGCATATTTTAATTTTAAAAAGTTAATAGTTCTCAACAAATTTTATTATTTATATATATTGAAAGCATCTATTTATTAACTTAATATAGTTATTAAAATGTAGAAGCATGTGTGATTGAATATGTAGAGCACACATATTTACTAAAAAGGACGCAGATAAACACCATATGAATACATAATAATAAATAAAACCCGAGACCTGCCCTGAAGTTTAAAACCCGCCCTAAGCAGGACAGGTTCAGGTACAACTCAGAACTATTGTCATTCCTAGGAGAGAGATTAAATATTTAATTTCTCTAACATTTGCAAAAGGTTTCTTCTTCTTTTTTTTTTTTTTTTTTTTTGTTCAAGCCTTACACATGAAACTCTTTTTATAAACGGGTGTTAATGTCATTTGAACCCAAAACTTCTTATTTGACTTGACATCATATTGAATGACCGCCTCATTTTCTACTAGTTTAGTTCAAGTTGTTAGAAAGCAAAGGCATTAAAATATTAAATTTCTCTGACAATGATGTGGCTAATATCTAAAATCAAATTTGTACCAGATAGACCATAACTCACCTATTTCCTTTTAATGGTAGAAAAGAAGTTGATCTTTGAGACGTAGGCCCTTGGTCCCCAAAGTAAAGTCTACCGGAGTAACTCTTGTCGTAGCAAAATGAGAACGAATGTGGGATGAGTCCCGACTTAGCGAGCAAACTTGGCACAGAAATATTACCCGGCCCTAATCCCATAACGCCATCAGGGGCAATACCCTGCAAATAATCACCACTTTGTCGGCTGCCACAGCTGCAATTAAGGGATGAAAAAAAAGTTCAAAAAATCTTTAATTAAGCACAACAAAATGAAATAAAGAATAAAAAGGTGTAACCCGAACATACCCTAGAATTATGTCAGCATGGACAGAGATTTGCTGTTTATTTTCTCCAACTGAGGCTAAATGCAACTGATCCTCAAAAAGAAATCCTGAGCTCGACGTCTCATCAGAAAAATAATTGGAAGTATAAGGGCAATGCCCTGTCGGAGATTTACAATTAGGTCCAAGTTCACACAACTCATGGCTACAAGGCACGAGCTTGCTGCTGCTTGACCGAGACGGACTGTACTCCCCGAGATCTTTATCCTGCATGACAAGATGTTAAACCTTATTTCAAATATTAGCTTCAAAAGTGCTTGAATAAATAAGATGTCGTCGCATCTTATAAGATGTAATTAATGGTGATTTTGTAATTCGCTTGGTCGACAATTGAAACAACTTGTCGGGATTTTAAATATAAATCAACAACTCCTTATTTTTTTCTCAAAAGGGCTCATACTCATAAATCTTATTTTAGGAGTTCATAAGCCCCTTTGCTAAAAAATTTTACTATACACTTTATGGCAGCTTCTTTATAAACTCTCAAATATAGTATGAGGTGCTTTAAGGAGATTATAAGCACAGCCAAACACCATCCAAGAGCACGCTTATGTACAGTATCCTAGCAACAGAATTTTAATGCCAAACCGAAATATGTTCAAATACGAGATCAATGCTGATTAAACAAAATAAAATAAAATAAAATAAAAATTTAAGACTATGGCAGCTTACCAACATGGTATAGTAACTTAAAGACAGTGGAGCACACTCTATACAATCACAAGGAACCCAAAACATATCACTTCCAGTATCCAACGCTACAAGGAAAGAATTGTTTGGTGTCCCAATATCAATCCACGCATAGTGCAACCTGGAAAAACAACCAAATATCACAAGGACTATCAGCTATTGCATTTCAATAGAAGTTAACAATCACAAAACAACAGATCACTTGTTTATTGATCTTCAAGAAACAATCTTTCTAGTTAATGTATCAACTTACCATCCTCCCGTTGTGTATAAAGTATATAGTTCGTGAAAAACAAGAATCTCAAATTCATGATTATTCAACCACTTACAAGGTCATAGAAATAAATTGATAATTACCATAATTATTTTGGGAGTACATGTTGTGTATTGTAAGGAAAAAAAACTGATAAATAACGGAAACTAAGCTGGTGCATCTCATTTCAGCATAGGTAAGGAAAACAAAATGTATGTTCATTGCAGGACCAAATCGAATAAGCGATGCGGTGATACACATTATCAATGATATCATATCAACCATTAAAATAAACACGACTACATCACAGTTATGTTGGTCATAAACTATGGCATAAATATTAATTCGTTTTTTCAAAAATTGTTTTTATACGGCTACCTTTCATATCCGATAAGCGACAACATTCCTCTTTTTGCAAACATAAACCCTTGTATACTCGGACTTGAGGCTACATCATCAAGGATGATGTTGAGCCATTCCATGAAAGGAAAAAATTACAAAGTCCCACTTTTGGCTTAAGCGAAACAAGAAAACCAATATCTCTTCAGCCTCATAGGGTATAACCGAAAATGCATATATCATATTTTACAGTATTATCATCATTCCTCACTTTTTTTTTTTCCTATTTTTTCTTCATTCCCTGGAGTAGCATGCATTGACCTTCCTATGAATGATAACCAGAAAATTTTGGAAAAAGCTCCATTTTTTCCATTATGTGAAGCATTTGAGTTCTCCATTAAAATAATAATAGTTAATTAAGCAACTCAATATAATTGTACAAATCTATTCAGTTATTAAACATAAAGAAATGCTCAGATTCTCAATAAAATATGCAATGCAGATGTTTTTACCCAAAAGAAATCAAATAAAAAGTCTAGGATTTTATAAGTAGCTTGCATATTTGCAAATTTAAGTTATAATTTCCAAAAAAAAAAGAACCAACTTAGACTAAAAACGTAATTTAATTAATTAATTAATTAAGCCCCACCCTTCAACACACACACACACACACACACACAACTGAAAAAAAAATTAAAAAAATAAAAAAATAAAGAGAGGAAAGCACATTTAGGACAGAACAAAATCAAATTGTTGCACCTCTAATTGAGCTATAAATTCAAATTTTCCTTATGAGAATGCATACATATATAATTTTGAAAATTAGCCCCATTGTTAACATACTATTATTCTTATCTTCCCAGCTCATTTCCCATCACAAAAAAAAAAAAAGAAACGACTTCAAACCACATTGCCCAAAAACACAACTAAATTCTCAAAATTCAAGAGAGGGAAAGCGAGACAAAGAGAGAGACAGAGAGAGAAATGCCAAGAACAACACACACCAGCCCATGTCATTGCCATAGTCGAAGGTCTGGCCGCCCTGAGAAGCCACCAGCGGCGGATTCTGCGAGCCAAGCCTCAACCTTTGCCGCTTCAAATCATTCCCCAGCATCATTCTCATGTGCCCAAAGCCATTCTTCTCCGGCCACGGCGTCGTTTTGTTGCTCTTGCCCCACAAACTCTGCGCCTCATCTGAGAACCGGTGAATCAATCTCGAAGAGTAAATGGGCTTCGCTAAATAGCCATCAATGGCTAGAAGCAGCACCAAAATTGCACCAAAAAGATGGGTTTTTTCCATGGAGGAGGATAATTTTTTTTTCTTCTAGTGTGTGTTGTGTGTGAGAGAGAAGAGGGAAGAAATGCAGGTCCCCAAAGCCAAAGATTTTGTGTTTTTTTTTTTTTTTTTGGTTAATTTTTGGAAGAGTGTGTGCTTGTAGTGGTGAAGTAAAGTGGTTGGAGAAGAGGTGGGAGAGGTTTGGATTCATATGCATAAATGGGCTTACATAAGGGGCGTTTGTGTTCAAACTAGGGGCATTTTTAATTTCAAATAATATAATGTATTATCATTTTTCAATCACCTTTAATATTTATTTGATTTGGAAGACTGGATTGTGCGGGCTTCCCACAACTCCTCCCGGCCCGTGGTATTACATGATATTACCAGATCTTGGAATCTCACCCATGGGGGTGAGATTGGGGATGGAAAGTTGGATATTGATGTATATTGGTTATGAAAATACTATTTTATTCTTGAATAGTGAATTTTTATAGGTCCCACATGCCATCCAAATTTTTAAATGAAGGATACTTTAGTCATTTGGTGCATAGTATCACAATGTATCACAAATCAAATGATGAGAATGATATTGATGATTACTATTTCTCCAATATACTACTACAAATCAAACTTGAAAAATCAAACTCCCAAACTACCTTAGCAGTTGTATCAACCAAACCTTCTCCAATGTCAAATGCAAAATAGTATAAAGATATATATGTTTTTTATTTTATTTTAAAGAAATAATAATGAATTTTGTAAATTTTATTTTATTGTAGTGTCAGATCAAGTTTTTATATTATTGAGTATATAGTTATTATACCATCACTAAGTGGCGTAATTTAACAGTTCGATGCTATAATAGCTTAATCAGATATCTCATATTTGAATTCTAAGAATGCAGTTGTTATTGATAGGAGAACTTTATATCTAAATGGTTCGACCCAATTTGAACTCGAATTTAGTTGATACTTATTGGTATCGTGATCGATGACAAATGTCCAAAAAACAACAATTGTTATACTTATATAACAATTAGAAATATATATTTGTGCTATAATAATGATAATATTGAAGATATAGCATGAAAATATATGAAACATGTAATAATTAAAATATACAAATATATTTTTATTGTGTTTTCAGGACTTTTTAAATTTATCTGGAGGAGTGAAATATCTTTTGAAGGAATAAAATTCCCCCAGAATTTTGTTATAATTGTTTTTTTTTTTTGGGGATAAGAAGCATTCTATTACATATTAATCGCTTAGATTGTGGTTGTAAATTTAAAAAAATAAAAACATTACATCAATTATCATTATCTATCATAAACCAAAAAAAATCACTACACTATAGACAACATTAAATAATTTATTATAAAATCGAAGATAAATTTATATTTTGCATATTAGTATCAAAAAAAAATCTTAACTTTTTAATCGGGAGATCTCTACCTTACTATTAAGGCAAGATCTATACGATATTTATTTCATACTAAGACGATTTAAAATATACCTGAAAATGGAGTAACTCCAAAATAGCTGAAACTCGACACAAAATCAAAAGATACATATATTTTTCATCTTATTTTCTAGTTTTATAATAATTAATTCATAAAAAATACTTATCATGAAGATTGAAAAAATGCAATTGTTTGAAAGCGAGTGTTGAAAGTTGATTTCAAATCGACTAGTTAAATATAAAAAATTAAGTTTATAATATTTTTTCCTTTTTGATAAATTTTAAAAGTCAACTCGATCATGATTTTTATTAGTTTGTGTGTGTGTGTGTGTGTATAGATATGCGCGCGCAAATTTATCACATTTGTAGAATTCAACTAGATTCAATTTAATTAATGTTGGCTTGAGCTCAACTTACTGAGATAAATTTTTAAACATAACAAAAAGTTATAGTCAAATTTAAATAATTTTATTTAAAAAAAATTATTCATTGCACATCAATGGACTATATCAATATTTTCAAATTAAAACAAGCTACCATATATATCAATCATTATTAATTATCGAATACTAACAAAGGAAGAAAAAAAAGAAAAAAAACATGACACTATGAGCACACAATAGATATTTAAAAAAAAAAAGCGCAAAAAGATGCTATTCAAGAGACTCATATATGCATCTTAAAACCTAAAAAAAAAAAAAAACTCAAACTTTTAACCTAACGAATATTCACATTAGTTTTAGCCTTTTAGGAATGGAGCCAGGAAGGAGTTGGAGAGGACGATTGCTTTGCTTTAAATTTACATCGATCTAAATTTTTTGTATATTTTCTATAAAAAATAAATAAATGAATGTCCCCTGCTTTCAAAAAAAATCATAAAAACTTTTAATATTTTATAAAAATTTGATCTTATCCACCTTTCTCCAAATCAAAATTTCTAACTCAATATTCGTTTAATTTAAATGCGTTAAAAAAAACACCCTATTCACTAACAGAAATTTTATAACAGAAAAATTCAATTGTAAGTTTAAGATATTTATGATAGACTACTGACGAATTTCAATATAAATAAAAACTAAATAAATAAATAATAATAAAATATTTATTAATAAATTTATTATAAATTAAATTTATAGTGTATTTATTTATAGGTCATGATTCACTTTGTTTACACTCTTTTAACAATATTTTTCTTATTCTAGATTCACTTGGTTTACACTCTTAATCATGAAAGAGGGGCATATGTTGTCGAAATCGTAGTAGTCCGAGTCGCATTTGTTTTGGATTGTTGTCGATAGCTATGCATGATGTGTCGTTACATACATGTATATATATATACACACACCCACACACACACACAGGAGAGAGAGAGAGAGTGAGAGAGAATAGTGTACAGGTGTTAGCGTGGTGGGGGTTGGGTGAATGAATAATGATCTCGTGATTGTAGCGACATCGGATAGGTGTCCTTTTTAGATTAACAAAACTAAAAAATCTATTTAATAAATTCAAATTAAGGGGCGAGATGCTCGAGGCACCGTGTCACGCGGAGCACAATGCGGGAATCCTTAAAAAAAGGTGCTAAGAAACATACTTTGAAAAATTGGTGTTTCTCGGAGAATTGTGTGAATTTAGCGTTCAGATTGTATATGTGGATCAAACCGTTTATATGGTATTATATTCTATATATTTGTCAAAAGAATTAATAATGTACCGTAATTTGAAAGATACAATATATGTATGGAGATCAGGTCGAATGTATAAATTTTTTTTATGTATTTTGTCGATGAGGCTTTGAGACCCCGTGAGTAACGTGAAAACTCCATAACTTTTAGATTGTGTGTTTAGATTTCCATTTATACGAATATTGCTCTGGTTATATATATATTAGGATGTTTCTATTATATAGTAGTTTTGCTTTTCTTTTATATATTTGATACTTAGTAATTATTGATTGTAATAATGTATTATTGTTTTGGCAGGGTAGTAGTAGATTTTATTAAATCAGAAGAAAAAAAAATGTGTTTTCAAAATAGTAAAAACATTGCTATCAACACTTTGCTATAATTAGTTGTTGGACACACTTGACACGTGTGAAAAATAAACAAATTATAATTGAATTTTATGTTTAAGTTTTGACAGATTAAATTATAAAAATATTTACCATTTTTTATATTAATATTATTTAAGTATTTTATTAAAATTACGATAAGTGAAAACTAAAATAATATAAAAAAATCATATAATTAAAAAAGTAGTTAAATCATAGAGTTACAAAAAATATTAAATAGTGTGACATGAAAGAGGAAATAGAAAAGACAAGATAAGTGACAAAGAGCCCATTTGGATAGATTAAAAATAAATAAATTTAAATAGTATTTTTTATAGTAGAGTTTTTTTAAAACCAAATAAATTTGTGTTTGAATGTAATTGTTAAAAGTATTTAAACCATGCTTTTATTTAAAATTAATTTGGGTAATTTATTAAAAAAATATTTTTGGTTTTTTCTAAATTCTGTTGTTTTTTTATAAATGTCATCCAAACATAGATTTTTTACTTTTAATGTTTTTTTTTTCAAAAAACAAGTTTTTCAAAAAACAAGTGCTTCTACTCTATAAGTCCACTCAAACAGCTTCAATAATTAAAAAAAAAAAATGAATAGGAGGACAGACAGAAAATTACAAGCCTTTTGTTTTCCAATCCCCCCCCCCCCCCCCCCCTCTCTCTCTCTCCAATTAGAATTGAAAGAGTTTGAAGTTGAAATATTCTCTTTGTTTAATGATAGAGGACTATAACCATTGTGACCCAAAAGACAACGGCAAAAAATGATCGAAATGAGCATGCTGCATTTCAATTTTGTTTATATTTCAATTTGTCGTAAAAAAAATATAAATGATCGTTTTTTATATGTAAATCGATCGGTTGAGTATGTTTTATTCATTTTTATTGATATTTTCAATTCAAAATACAAAAAATATTACAAAGTAAATTGATACATCATAAAAATCCATTGCTTTTTTTTTCTTTTTGATACATCATAATTGGTAAAGAAACTAAAAAAGGTTACTTTAAAATAGACAAACTCTCACATTGAGGTAGAGTACAAACCTATGGTGCACGGACACGGACACGGGGACACGGACACGAATACGGCGACACGAAAAATCTCAAAATTTTAGGATATGACACGACTCTGACATGGTTATTAAAAAATATTTTATATTATATTATCTATTTATAATTTATTAAATTAAAATATATGAAAGATAAATAATAATATTCATCATTAAAACAAAACACCTCTTAATTGGGTTATAAGATTTAAAGATTAAAAAAATTATTTGTTATTTTCAGTATTTCCACTAAATTTTTTAAAATTTTAAAAAAGACCTCATTTAAACTTTGTAATATATCAAAAAAGCTCCAGCCGTGTCCGACACCGTGTCGGATTTTTTTCTTTTTTTTTAATTTTCGGACACATTTTTGCCGTGTCGGGGCCGTGTCCGTGTCCGACACGTGTCCGATACTGTACAGGGTCATTTTTAGGCATGTCCGTGCATCATAGGTACAAATTCTTAACTCTTGACCAATAATTGGGAAAACATTCACTTCATTATTTAAAAAATAGTTGTCAATAATATCAATTTACATACATTTAGTAAGAAATATATATGTATGTTTATATATATACTTTTATATAAATACATATATTTTCTTGCAAATGTTAATACTGAGTTGCGATTAGATATCAAAGATACAATAGAAAACTACAAAAGAAGTGAGTAAATGAAAGTTGATAAATGATTTTAGTTATGCATCTCAATACATTTTTTATGATGATAATATAATGAAACTATTGCTGCATAATGTTTCTTTTTCTTTTCCTGTGATTAAATTTAAAACATAGTACTTAGTTTATAAGTGTTGAGAAATTTCCTTGCTGTAATATTTTCTACATTGAATAGATGAAAATTGAGTAGTTAAAAAAATAACGAATAGTTTAATCACATTTTATAATTTGATTTAACTCAACTCGTTTTGTTCAACTGTCAATTCTAATATACCTTGAAGGCAGCAATAGAATTTTTGTGTTCATTATTACTGGTATGAAAAAATGTTAGGTCATAAGATCCGATGTGACTTTTCAATTAACAAAATCTATTTTTCACAGAGTATTTATTTTCACCAAGCTAACTACACAAATACATTAGCAAATTAAGTCCTACTCTCTAGTTCTCATCAGACCAAGCATTATAAACTGACTATCACAAAATAATTAGCAAGCTGTTGTTATTATTATCTATATATTAATAAGGCATCTTGACGATTTCATAACTATTTTGATTTCTTTAGTACCTCCCGGTCTCCTCTCTCTCTCTCTCTCTCTCTCTCTCACTAACTCATTTGTTTTTAAAATAAAAAATCTTATAGTTTCTATCCTATTTCATTCGCCAAGTTTCTTTCATCTCTACTCTATCAGCCTATTTTTTTAAAACTTATTTCATTTATTCATTATTGAATTATGCAATTTATTTTATTTTAAATTATTTTTTAATAAATGTGCTGAAATGACTACAAACGTATATATTTATGTATAGCGTTTAATCAATATTTATGATTTCATATCATCAAAATTCATGTATGTGAATTATCTCTTATTTTTATTTTACACTTGTATTGAGCGTGCCAATTTGTTAATTACTTGTATTATCTATGGTTTATATTATTATATAAAGGGACAACACCTTTTAGTAATTATTTTTTGCTTGTTTATTTTTTTTGATTTGTCAATTTTATAATTTTTTTACGTTCTCTCTCATATATCCTCTTACATATTCTTTTTATTCTCTCTCATTTTTTCTCTCGCCCTAATTCTCCCCCTCTCTATTCTCATTGTCTTCCAATACTCTTCAATATCATTTTTTTTTAAATTTCTTTGTAATTGTTTTATTAATTTTTTATTTTAAGTTATTTTTATTTTGCTTATTACTAATTTAGTAAATCTATCAAAAAATAATTAAAAATATTTTGATAGTATAAATACTATCAAAAACAATTTAGTATATCATTAAATTAAATTATTTTTTTATTATGCACGTGTATTAAGTGTGCCAATATTACTAATTATTATTATGAGTTAATTACACTTTCTACACCCAAATTAAGCTTGTTTTTATATTTTGCAACCTCAAATTTTAAATGTTACGATTACCACCAAAAGTTTATTTTTTTATCGTTTGCTATCTAATTATATTTTCGATCAAAAATGCTAGCCGGACTAGCAACGCGTATCGCCAGTCCAGGTAAGTTTTTTGGCCAAAAAATAAAATAAGGTAAAAATTGATCATATTTAAAATTTGGTGTTATAAAGTATAAACAGACGCAATGTTCGGGTGTCAAACTATAATTAACTCTATTATTATTATTTCGCCAACGACAATGATTGTTATTTTGGAATAACAGTTGGTACGAGGAGCCACGTCACGACGGATGTGCATGTTACTTGAATAAAAGCGCTTTTTGACCAGTGCGCTTAATATAATCATTTCTCACGAACGTTTGATTCCACTTTTTATTTCTTTTCCACGCTTTTATGACTTTCAGATGCAAAAAGCTATTGCAAAAGCTACTCCATTTGCCATCATACCAAGCATTGTTTTCTACCTAGTTTTGGTATACTTGGAGATTTTTACAAAAAATTGGTCATTTATTTATTTATTTTTTTTGGGAAAAATAATTTAAAAGTGATAGTTATGTATTTTATTCTTTGTACAATCTTGAAATTTTATGAACGATTTGGTAAACTTTTTATTTTTTATTTTTCTAAATAAGTAATATTTATGTATTTTATTTTGTGATAAAATACTTTATTTTAAGCTCTTGGTATTTGCACTTTTTTCACATAAAAAAAAAAGTTTTTTCCCATAAAAAAATAGTTTTTTTCCCCTTTTTTTTATTATCAGAATTTAAGATCCAAACATAATATATATATATATATATATATAAATATTCCTTTTGTCTTTTTCTTTAAGAGATATTAAGATGTCAATTCATTGATTTTGACATCTCAACTAGGATTCGAGTTCGATTTGGGCTTTTTGGGATGATATAAAATGATCGTAGCTTGCCATTCATGATATTATAAATATATTAGCATGATATCAATAACTTTAACGTTGGGGAGTATAAAATTTTTCTTTTTGTATATTTTTTCATATATTAAATTATTGTGTAATTTGTATCAAGAAATTATATATTTGTTGTTATAACTTTCACTCATTACAAAATTAATAGCGATTCGATCGGCCGGATCTAAACTAACATCTGTTGTGATCTATTTTTAATTTCTTTTCTCCTATATTCAACATATTATTATTATTATTATTATTATTATTAGAGTATATTGCGTTAAGCATCTCAATCTTTGGAATATTTTGCACTTTAGTACCCAATTTTTATAAATGTGTACTTTGATACCAAACATTTATCATTTGTACTTCAATAGTATTTTTTTACTATTTTGATTGAATTTTTATGGAATATTCGGGCATATTTTTGGAAATATTGAGGACTATTCCATCGAAATAGTGTAAAAAATACTATTACACACAAATAATAAATGTTGAGTACTAAAGTGCAAAGGTTGGGATGCTTAATTCAAATACTCTTATTATTATTATTTTTCTTTCTATTATTCTTTCTCTCATCTCTCATATTTATATATTTCATTTTATTTTGATTATTTATTTTTTCAATCTTAATAGTTTTATCATTTTTTGTCTTACATATATTTAATAAATATACTAAAAATAGTTAAAAATATATTAAAATAATATTGTTTTTTTAATAAAAATATGATTAGATTGTACCTCGCCCGTTGGTTATTATTATTGTCATTATTACTAGATAAAACTACATATTTCACAAACTCTTGAAGAAGAAAAATTCATATTGGGCCTGAAGTACTTAGGTTGGGCTTTATGTTACTTCAGACCCAAAATAAAAGCCCATTAAATATCTACTCTCAAAACCCTAACGATAAAAAGCAATTCCCACCAAGAAAATTGCTGCTATTCTCGTGTCCTCCTCCGCCACCGCCGCCGCAGCTCCTCGCATTCCGCCGCCATGGTGTCCGCCGGCAAGAAGACGGTAGCCGTCTCTCTCTTTCTCTTTCTCTTTCTCTCATCATTTTTATGTCAATGTATAATGACACACACACACACATATATATATATATATGCGTATGTATGTATATATCTGTGTGTGTGTGTGTGTGTGTGTGTGTGTGTGTGATGGAGAAACTGACATAACGTTGAAATGGGGAAAATGCAGAAGAAGACCCATGAGAGCATAAACAACAGGCTTGCTCTTGTGATGAAGAGTGGGAAATACACTCTTGGTTACAAGACTCTTCTCAAGACCCTCAGGAACTCCAAAGGTTTCATTTTTGATTTTTATTTTACTCCAGATTCTTTATTTTTTGTTACCAAGATTTGTTTTTTAGCTTTTACTTTTTTCCAAATTCAAGAAATTGATCTTGAATGTGTTTGGAGGATTGAATGCTTATATGGGCAGGTAAATTGATCTTGATTTCTAACAATTGCCCACCATTGAGGAAGTCTGAGATTGAATATTATGCCATGCTTGCTAAAGTTGGCGTCCATCATTACAATGGAAGTGAGTGTTCTTGTTCCTTTTTTCGACCTTTTGCATATACTTTGTGGATTGATATATTTTACTGAATTTTAATGGTACGATTTTTTTTGTTTGAACCACCCGGTTTATGATTCTCTTGCCGACTAAGTTGGATTCGGGTACTGCGAAGGTGTGCCAGGCAGATGGCACGATTAATTGTTGGTTTTGGTGTGTGTGTGTGTGTGTGTGTATTATGTGAAATCTCGCTTGTAACTTGTCATATTTGATGATTTTGCCTGGATTATGTTGCCACGAACACCTTTGATTGTATGTTATGTTTATGTTTTCACATCTAATAGCAATACACATCATTCGTATATGTGAATTTTTATGGTAGAATATTGAGGAAATCTACATTCTATGTGTTTGATTACTAAGATGCCATATTGTTGATTTTCTTGTTCAACTTTTGCAACTATTGGAAATGAGTTAGAATCTCTACTGCATTAGCCGTTTGATCTTCTATTTCACGTTAACCATTTATGCTATGTGCATAGAAATATTCACTAGATGCGCACTTGGTACATATTATTTACACTTGGCGTACATCTGTAAAACAAAAATAGGAAACAAAATGCAGGATGGAATGGAGGATTCAACCTCGTGATTCGTGTTTTTGCCCTATGATTAGGGCTGTAAATGGAAAACCGAAAATTCGATTACCGTCCGCATCCGTATCCGTTTACGAGGCATATTATCCGCATCCGTTTAAAACGGATATATCCGTATCCGATTATAGGTATCCGAGTAATAAACGAATACGGATATGGTAATTAGATATCCGCTCCGTTTAATATCCGCTCCGATTGTATATCCGTTGGATATATCCGTTTACTTATATCCGTTATCCGTATTCGATAAATTATATTAAATTATTATTATTATTATTATTATTATTATATCCTTATCTCTTCTTACTCTTTATATGATTTAATTAGATTATTTATTAATTTATATACATTATAAAAATAAATAAAAAAATAAGAATAAATAATATGAATTATATTAATTATATTAATGATAAAATATAAACAGATTCACATTGACGCTAGTGAAAACGATAGCCAGCGCACTTTCTCTTACTAGAATAGTGCTCTCATCTGCACTTTCTCTGAATAGTGCTCTCTCCCTTCCTTTAGAGTTTTCTGGCGGCGGCTCTCTCTCTCTCTCACAAACTGCAGCCTACAACAGGACAACCCTGTCCTCTAACCCATCCTCCATCTTCTTATTTTGTTGAATATTGTGACCAATGGAAAATTTTCTCACTGTACAAATCAAAGGATTTCGCTCTTGCCCTTCAGATCGGGCGGTTACCAGCGTATGGGGGAGGGAACAACCACCAAAGCCTGTGGTCGACGGTGAATGGGTCTCAGATCGGATCCCCTCAACCGTTTTCTACACCGTTCATACTCCAAATCCCCTCTCCACTGCCAATTTTCAAGCAAAAAAGTTGGGAGCCTTCGACGGCTACCCAAATCTGTGATATGTTTATGGTTTCTCAACTCCATCTCTTTGTTATTATGTATATTTTATTGGGAGACTTTTGCCAGTTCCAGAAGATTTGGTTTCCATGATTGCTTTTATTTCTCCGGAACACTCCCAAATTGGAAAATGGAGTTGGTCTTTTGTTCTTTTATGCTATTACTATGGTCTCTATTTTGTTGTGCCCTTTACTTTAGGGAGTTTCTGTTGTTCTCTATTTATGTTTGGTTTTGTTGCCATCCTGCTGGAGTCCTTATGCATCTGTTTTGTTTTTTGGTTTGTCAAGGTCTGGAGGAAGTGTTCAAATGGAGTGGGGACTAATAGCCTAAACCAACTTGGGAGCCATGTTCAAGATTTGGACATGAAGTTACTTTGGTTATGTTGCCTGCATGACAGGGAACCTCGTAGAAAACTGGGTTTGATCTCCATCTCGTCTGGCGATTGTTTGATTTGTTTGTGCTTGGAGCTCTACAAATCTTCCAGTTTCTCATTTTTTTCTTGTTCTGTGTTCCATCCTTCTCATTGTTGGTCTTATGCTATTAGTCTTTATTTCTGTTTGGCCTTCCTTGGGAGGCTCTTTGTTGTATCCAACTTGGGTTTTTTGCCCCTTTTTTAATGCATAAGTTTTATTTATCAAAAAAAAAATATAAACAGATTCGGATATTCGGATAAACGAATTCGGATATCCAATCAAATATTCGGATAAACGGATTCGGATATCTAAACAAATATTCGGATAATTGTTAGCGGATTCGGATATTCGGATATCCAAAAATTCATAATTATATTATATTTTAAAAAATACTAAACGGATACGGATATATCCGAATTCGCAAAATATCCGCCGGATGCGGATTCGGATATAGGTTGCCAATATCCGACGGATTCGGATTCGGATACGGATACGGTAAAATTTAATCGGATACGGATTCGGATACAGCATATCCGCTCCGTTTAATATCCGTTTACAGCCCTACCTATGATGTTCATGTCATCTAATTTACAGATAAGATAAGATAAGATAGTATCCTTTCAATCGTTCACTAAAATGCCAAAATGCTGGTGTTGCCTCAATTTTCTTCGATTTTATGTAATTCTCCTCATTGATTTCTTGTTCCGACTTTGTGTGACTCTTGGAAACTGGTCCTTATCCTTTAAACATATATGTCTTGTGTATAAAAATATTACTCAAAATCCTATTTGACGCATATTTGTTCTTACCATGGTTTCATTTGATGTGTTAGACAATGTTGATCTGGGAACAGCGTGCGGGAAGTATTTCCGAGTGTCATGCCTCAGCATCATTGACCCCGGTATGTTTCTGATGTTTTTGTTGACATTGCTTACTAGGCTTACGTCATACTCAAATCCCTTGACAGAGTGATCCTTAACTTTGTGGTAATATTTTCAGGCGACTCAGATATCATCAAATCTTTGCCTGATCACTGAAACGGGTTGAAGTAGCTCAATTTAGCTAGGATTGTTTCCATTTTTTGAAATTTTGGGATGGGATTATCCAATGTATTAGAAATTCATCGTTCTTGGTTTAATTGATGAACCATATTCTCATTTTTGTATTTAACTCTTGACATCTTGATGAATGCTTGATGTGATATGTATTGACAACGGTTTTGAGATTGTTACACCAATTTTGAATGCCTGTACTCAAGTTTTAGGTTGTGTTATGGATTGGAGGATGTGAACTTTAAAAAAAGGTTTCATGATGACAAGTCTATTGAATTTGTCTAAGGAGTGTTATATACTATGGGTTTTAAATTATTGGCCTCTTAATTTGTGCTACTTTTAAAGTCGTTGTAGATTCAAAGTGCACGTAAGATGTTAATTGAAAATTTCTATCTAGATACTTTAATCAGATCTAAAGTTTCAATTCGAATGGAATTGTGTAGTACATAATAATTAGGGGTGTAAACGAATAGAGTCAAACATAATAAAGTATTGTGTAAGGTTGATATGAATTTCTTATTGAGCTTGAAATATTGTTTAAGTTTGGTTTGATTCTTAAACAAGTGGAGCTCAAATGAGCTTTAACCGTGTCAAATTCGAGCTGAGTTCGAGTAATTTTGATATTTTTGTGCATGTATTACTATATTTTAATTAACCGAATTGAGTTTGAGCCGGGTTTCAACTTTTATTGAACATAAAAATATATTCAAGTTTGGTTTGTTAAATTTAATGAATCAAGCTCAAACAAACTATTTATAATCGATCTCGAATTGAGTAGCTTGATTTATTTTTCACTCCTTATATCTAACCGAAATATATTTAGATACTATAATTTGATTTGATTATTCAATTTTTAACATTACTATATGTTGATCATTGGTTAGTTGAATTCATAGTTTTGTCCCATAATATATATTTTTCTCACATTTGAAGAGGAAATCAATTAGTCTCTTCTTAATATGTCCTTAGACTCTAATTAATATCTTTTGTAAACTCTTAAAATATTTTCAAACAACTCATTAATTATGAAGTATTTTAGTCAAATTAATCTATAATTAATATTATTAATTCATTTCTTAATAATTATGCAATGACCTTAAACGACATCTGTTATGAGACTCAGAGAGTATGTTTTATCAATATAATTATTGTATTGTTTTTTGTTGCGAAATATTTTTTGCTCTTTAAACAATGGGTCAAATTTGGGCTAGGTTTGGCCAAACCGGAGACCCGACTTGTGAATAATTTCTTACACCTAAACCTGGACTTGGAACTGTTAAACGCGCTTTATATTTTAAAAATTAAAAAATAATAGCACCATAAATAAAAAGTGATAGCATTACAAAGAAACTAATTATTTATATTTTTTTTTTATCTTATATGAATTTTTAAAAAGTTAAAATATTTTAAACACATACTTAATCTCATATATATTAAAAGTATAACTTAATTACTAATATGTGATTATATATGCATTTATGTATGAATCATAATTATATATAATATAAATTTATATCATATATATATATATATATATAATTTCTAACGGGCTGGGTCTGAATTTTAAATTTAGGACTTGGGATCCAATCTGAACCTGTTTAGGTCTCTTAAATCCGACACTAATGGGTTGGGTTTCGAACTAGGTCTGGGTTGGACCGGAACCCATCACCATCCCTACGAATTATAATTACTTTCCCTAAAGTTTGTTAAAATTACAAAAAAACCCTCAGGCTCCGTCTTTGCTTTGGCAGATATATGAGTTTTTACAAATGATTTAATTGATACATGAGTTTTGATGAGATTGTCGAATTTTCACCCAATTAATAAAAATCTTTAAACATATGCCAAAAAGATTATGGAAGAACATAAATACCCCATATGAAGTATTGACATATTGTTTTAAACGAAATTTGTTTGGCTACCTAAATGTATAGTGATTATCATTATAAATTATAAACCATTTGCTAACCATATTTACTAATTAATTTGGCAGTAAGTTAAATTACTATAAATGTGAAAAATAACAATCATGTGTTGTTCGTCGAATCATTTATTAAAGAGGTCTCCTATTTTTATCATTTATTTTAATTTTCTAGATTTTCCCCTCAAATTCATGTTTTAATCGTTGAAACGGTATTATATATATTTGCATACAAAACAAACAAACATATCTATGTGAAATTATAGTAAAAATATTCTTTATTTGATTCTGCCAGCAAAATTATAAATTTATATGGAAGAAGGTTATAAGACAAAAAATGCAGATAAATTTGGAAATTGTTATTTATCATATAAACTTAAAATAGTAGAAAAGGAGGCAACAAGTAAGAACCGCATGTCATAATTACAAGAAAAATAAGATTAAATGTTTGCTAATTTTTTTTTATTCGCTAGTTAATGATTCATTTATAAACGGCAAAGAGAGTTACATCTTGAAAATTATATTTTTCGTACGTAAATAATGAGTTATAAACATGAACAAGTTGGATTATACATAATTATAGGCATATGGCACGAAGTTTGCTTTCCATTATTATTTTTATAGTGCATTCAATTTGGTACATTTAGTTCTATAAGTTTTGAATTTTTCAAATTTATTTAGATTTTTTTTTGAAAATTTTAATTAAATTTAATTTAATGACAAATATGTAACATGTTCAATTTTCTTTTGAAATTTAATATTGTTTTTCTTAATCAAACATGTTTATATTATTCCAGTTTTTTCAATAATTTCTAAGACTAAATGTGCAAACACAACCTATAGACTGAAATCCACAAAAAGTCAAACTTACAAAACGAAAAGTGTAATTTTACATTTTGTTGGACTAGAATCCTAATATGCTAAATTATATTAATTTTAACTTTCTTATTCAATTATTCTTTTAATTAGTTTATTTTATGTTAAGTTATTTTACTTTGCACTTATCATAAATTTCATAAATATTTTAAAATTTATATTCATCATGAAAATTTAACAAAAGTTTATAATATAATTTAACAAAATTTAAATAAACAATTAAATCATATATATATATATATATATATTATTTTATACACCTATCGAATATGCCCAATATCTGTTATAATTGCTAAGAAAAGAGTTATAACTTCCGTCCAAGTATCTATGCCATTCGCTTAATTTAATTAATTTTAAATGCACTTTTAATTAAACCACTCAAAGTTTTCTCTCACAATTGATGTGGAATATTACAATCACTATCGCGAAAATGCGACTCTTGTCTCATACAATATTTGTCCCAAGATTTCTCCCAAACTTTTGTAAGCATTGCAAAATGAGGAAGTCCATTAAATTTTTAATGAAAAACAGTCGATTTCTTCAATTTAGGAAAAATCCAAAACTTAAACACTGTCATAAATAAATAAAGACCTGCGCACGAAATAAATAAAAGGGTTTTATGTTAGCACCAATGATTGCTAATCAAATACCTACCAAACGTTAAATGCAGTTTTATACCAAAGTTCTCTCGTTAAAACAGCTCCAATATTCAATGTCTAAACATTTGCCAATTTAATACCTCAAAACGTTGTGTCGAGCTACTTTGAGGGGGTGTTCAAGTCCAAAAACCCACTGATACGGGAGATCGAGGATGTGCTTGAAGAGTTAACGCCGCGGGTGGATGATGAGATGAGACGGTTCCTTGACGCACCTTTCACCGCCAGTGAGGTAATCGCTTCTCTTACTGATATGTCCCCTCTAAAGTCGCCTGGTCCCGACGGGTTCCCCCCATTATTTTTTCAAAAATATTGGCATATCATTGGTCCTGATATTATTGATTGTACTCTGCGTTTTTTGAATTCTGGTGCGGATATGTCTTGTATTAATTATACTTACATCGTGCTTATTCCTAAAGTTAATAACCCTGAATTTATGACTCAATTCCGTCCGATTAGTTTATGCTCCACAGTGTACAAGATGGTCTCTAAATGTATTGCCAATCGTATTAAATCACTATTGCCTAGGATCATATCTCCTACTCAATCTGCATTTGCCCCCGGTCGGTTGATTTCGGATAATGTGATTGTTGCGTTTGAAATCAATCATTTCCTGAAACTTAAAAATAAAGGCAAACAAGGCTTCATGACTCTGAAACTTGATATCAGCAAAGCCTACGACAAAGTTGAGTGGTCGTTTCTCGAGAGGGTTTTACTTCAGTTTGGTTTTTCTGCTTGTTTCGTTCGTCTTATTATGTCTTGCATTTCGAGTGTGTCCTTTTCTTTTCTCTTAAATGGTGGCTCTTTTGGTTTTCTGAGACCAGGGAGGGGTATCCGCCAAGGAGACCCGCTCTCTCCGTTCCTTTTCTTATTTTGTGCGGAGATTCTTTCTTATCTTATCCAGGTGGAGGAGCTGAAAGGTAACCTTTCAGGGATAGCTGTGTCCAAGCAAGGTCCTCGGGTTTCTCACTTATTTTTTGCAGATGACACATTGGTTTGCTGCCAAGCTTCTAAAGAAGCAGCTGTGAGCATTAAATCAGTGTTGGATAAATATGCGGCTATATCCGGCCAAGAGATCAACATTGCGAAATCTGCTGTTGTCTTTAGTAAGAGTGTAGCGGCTACGACCCGGCAGGAGATTATTGAAGTTCTGGGTGTCCGTCAGGTGGATAGTCATGGCTTGTATTTGGGTCTCCCTTCGGTTGTGGGCAGATCGAAACGCACGGTCTTCGCGTCAATCAGGGAGAGAGTGTGGAATAGAATCAAGGGGTGGCACGCGAAGTCCCTGTCTGCTGCTGGAAAAGAAGTGCTTATTAAGTCGGTTCTCCAATCCATTCCTACTTATGCTATGACGTGCTTTAAGTTACCGGATACGTTTATCGTTGAGATAGAGGGCCTTATACGAGCTTTTTGGTGGCATAGTGTGAACAATCGTAAAATTCATTGGACTGCGTGGCCTACTCTTTGTGCAAGTAAACATGAAGGAGGTATGGGTTTTCGGGAATTGAGAGCTTTCAATTTGGCGCTCTTGGCAAAACAAGCTTGGCGATTAATTCATGATCCGGACTGCTTGATGAGTCGAGTTCTACGAGGTAAGTACTTCCCAAATGGAGACTTCTTTAATGCTAAAATTGGCTCCCGTCCATCCTTTACATGGCGGAGTATTTTTGGGTCTCGCGATTTGCTTTCCGCAGGCATCCGCTGGAGAGTGGGAACGGGGAAAAATATTCACATATGGGATGATAAATGGTTGTTGCGGCCTTCTACATTTCGGCCATTCTCCCCCCGAGATTCCACGGGTATGATCACTCGAGTTTCGCAGCTGATTGAGCCCAATACTCGGGAATGGAATGAAGATCTCATCAAGCAATTATTTTGGGAGGAGGATGTCCATGCGATCCTCAGTATTCCTCTTAGTTGCCACTCTCATGACGACGTGCGCGTGTGGCATGGCACAAAGACAGGCGTCTTTTCGGTCCGAAGTGCTTATTTTCTTGCTACCACTCAACTCTCCCAAGCAGCAGGCTCAAGCTCTGAGTCCCCTCATTCACGGGACTGGACACTGATTTGGAAGGCATTCGTTCCGCCAAAAATCAAGGTTTTTGCATGGCGTGTTGCCCGTAACAGCCTTCCCACAGCGGGGAATTTGCGTAAACGTGGTTGTGGGGAGATTGCAATGTGCCCCTTTTGTGGGGATCACAATGAGACCATTGAGCATGCCCTTGTTTCATGTGTGTTCGCTACACAAGTGTGGGGGTGCTCAAACTTTGCAATGTCAAAAGTTCAATCATGGGATAATGAGGGGTTTGAGTGGATTAAACGGGTCCACTCACTATGCGATCGTCAAGAGTTTGGACGGTTTCTCACCTTGATTTGGAGTATTTGGTGGGGGAGAAATAAAAAGTCAATGGAAGGGGAATCCATGAATCCCCTTGAATTGGCTCAATTTGGCAACTCTTACTTTGAAGCTTTCTGTAACTCCATTCCAGTGAAGGCTGTGGAGGTCCAGGAACATCACGAACAAGGCTGGACTAGACCTCATAGTGGAAGAATCAAAGTCAACTTTGATGGCGCTCTATTTGTGACGGAGAAAGAAGGTGGGATTGGGGTTGTGGCACGCAATGGGGAGGGTCAATGTGTTGGTTGGCTATCAAAAAGAGTACGAGGGGTGATTGATGCGGAACACATAGAGGTATTGGCGGCCTTTGAGGCTACAAAATTGGCGCACCGACGGGGATGGAGGGATGTTTGCATTGAGGGCGACTGTTTGAACATCATCAAGCGGCTTAATCAGAACGGCAAGGATTGGTCTACTTTCGGTAATCTTATTAGTGATATCTTATCCTATAGGGGTTGCTTCCACTCTATTGGGTTTACTTTTATTCGCCGAACAGGCAATAGATTGGCTCATGCCTTAGCTAGGAATGCATCTTCCCATTTTGAGGGAGATACGAATATTCCTGTGTTCCTTTGTGATATCCTTTCTTCGGATATGAATCTTTAGTGTGGTTTTGTCTCTCGAAAAAAAAACGTTGTGCAATTTTCTGCTCATTTTCATATTTTTTGATTATTTAAGTCGAATTTCAAAAACAAAATGAAAATGTTATATGTTTGTCGACAAAGTTTAATTAAAATTCTAAGTAATATGAATATATTAAAAAACTCGAAACGTATCTAGTGAAATATGTCAAATTGAATGCACTTATAAGACTAAATGTGTAAACGCTATACTTATTGTACTTAATTGGTTGACATATGTACAATCTGACAACTAATAATTGGCTTGAAAATAAGAGGAGGGTCGAAATTGCAAATTGAGGACTAAATCTGACGGTCCAAGACTAAATATGTCAAATTAAACTCATTTATAGGACTAAATGTATAACCCTCAAATCTATAAAATTAAAATTGTAAAAATGCCACAGTTACAGGACGAAAAATGTAATTTTACCCACTAATTATTTTAAAATCAAAACTGACCGTATCTCATCACAAGAAAGCACCCTCATTCATTGATAAAAAGTTTATGATGGAGATATTTTGTCACAGATTTATGGTATTTGTGATTGAATAATGACAGAATTCAATATAAATAATACTAAAAACACAATTAATGACAAGACATTTATTAAAAAAATTGTTATTGACGAAATCCGTTACAAAGACTAAATTTATGATGTATTGGTTCATTTTTTACTAAAGAGGATGCATTCTTATAGTGTCTTCATTATCATGTATACACCAACGTTTCAAAAATTCTTATCCGAACTTGATTCGACAAAACCCAACAGATCACTCCAACTTCACAAACTTTCTTTTTCTTTCAAAAAAAAATTTCCAAAAAACCATTGCGCCATAATATCTCTCAATTGCACCACCCAAATTAAATCCAAAACTCACCGAATACACTTAGCTGTCACTCCCAACTCTTCCATAGTCTCTGTCCTTTTGCTCCATTATATAACAACCCATGCAAAATACACAATCACAACACCACAACACCAAAAAAAATTCAAGTAAATCTCACAATCTCTTCTCAATAGTCTCCATGCACAGCCCGCAAATGGGCCATGATGATTACATGGGTCTGGAGAGCTGCGATGACTTGAGGCCCGATTTACCAGGCCCGGAAACGGACGTCCACCACCACGTCCGCGGCCGGAGCCGGTGGTGGTACGCGGCAGAGAAGGAGTACCCGCCGCCGATCTCGTCGGCGTGGGTGATGAAGAAGTGCTACACCGGCGACGGGAGGTTGGTGATCTGGGAGGAGAAAGTGAAGCGCCACGAGTATTTCCAGGCCCGCCGCTCAAATGGCCGCCTCGTGCTCACTCTAGTTCCCCTCGACGGCGGGGCCGGAGGAGAAGGAGAGGAGGAGAATACATTTTCCGGCGAGGACATCGACGGCGGTGGGAATGTGGGGAGCAGGGATCCGACGGTGGAGAAGGTGCTGCCGGAAAGGTATAGGTATCGTGGGATTGGAGTGACTCCTTGCGGCGGCAGCGGTGGGTTTGGGGTGGCAGCGATGGCGGCGTTGAGGCCGCCGGTTCAGATATGAGAGCAACAATTTATTTTATTTTATTTTATCTAATTTTCAATTATAATAATTACTTTTTTTCTTTGTTTTTCCATCTAAATGAATCGATTTCAATTTTTTTTTTCTTATTTTGGGAGCATTTATTGATTGGTAATTTTGTTCTTAATCTGGTTCGATTGGTTCATGAACCCTAAATCATTTCAAATTAATGTATTAATTTTCATGCAGAAATAGAGTGAGCAATTTAAGTCAGAATCGTTTTTTTTTATTAAATAGAAATGCTGGATATATCTTATTTAAAAGAATTAATAACATTTTAAGCTTCGATAGAAACTATATATATATATATGTGTATGTATGATTTTATATAGATTTGAAAGGTCAAGTGTTGACGATTGCTTTACAAGGTTATTTACGCATATTTAACTCTCGACGATTATCCCTGCCAGTCGCCAGATTGCAAAATAATTTTCGTAATTATAACTCCAAAAATCTTCCTATCATATTTCCAAATTAAACTTAAAAAAAAACACAAAGATGAATAATTTTCTTAATTATAATTTCAAAATTCAAAAATAATATGGGTTGATTTTGAAATAGCAAAATATTTAAAGTTTAGGAGAATACGTACCCATAAATTTGGTATGGTAAAAAATGAATGTATATGGGGGGTAAATTCTTGCCCAGACTCGGCTTGGCTGCACCCAACTAATTATATAGCAAGTGTTAATACACTTGTCATGTGATTGGTCACTCTCCCTAAACTGTACACCAATCACACGATAAGTGTAAAACACTCACCACCTAATTAGTCATGGTGTGGCCGAACCCGGTGCGGGTAAGAATTTCCCGTATATATATGGGGTAATTAATTTGGTTCTTAGCTTGCATTCCAAGAAAAATACCAAGAATGAAAATCAATTTTTTTTTTCTTTTTTTCTTTTTTCCTTTTTGTTTTTGTTTTTTTTTTAAATTTTGGAAGTATTGAAACAAATAAATTCGTCAGCAACTAATTCAAATGAGTTGGAACTAAAACAAAATTGCTGGTGGACAGCTCAATATAGCTCCAAAATAGGAAAATACAACTTAATGTTGTTTTTCATTTTTCCTTTTTTCGTTTTTTCAGTATTTTTTTTCAATATTATATTGTTATATGTTTCGATATCTTAGTCAAATAATATTGGAGAGAAATATTATCATTTGATTATGTTGAAAAAAAAATATTACATTTAATGCAAACCCTATTATATGAGAGGTGGGAAGAGAAATAATTATTTAGTAGTTAGTATATTTTAGTTATTTTTTGGAGTTAATAAAATATCTAATGAAATGTATATAATTGAATAAATAGTTATGCAATTAAATGATAATACTATAGATATAAAACAAATACGTATGTGTAAGAAATAGCAAATCAGCCTCATCACTCAATTTATTGTTTCATTAGTAGGATTGACAACTCATGACAAATGATAAGTTATCTAAAGATGTACTTTTATTTTTAACTCGATTTCCATTCATAAGACGTTTTACATTGGAGGGGCATGATTTGTATCTATCTACTCCATCGCTCGTCCTTTGGTTCCATCATCCTACCCGGTCACTATTATAGGCACTTTTAAAAACCTTCAATTATATAATCAAATAAGATAAAGTTTATGTAATTCGACAAAGATGCATACGTACACGACCAAATGAATTAAATTTAAAAGCTTTAGGGTTTCTTGTTTTACAAATCACAAGAATTATATGTGATGATCATGTCTGGATCTGGGATAGAATACATGTCATGTGGAAGGGGTGAAATGGTCCGAAAATGTTGATTTTGGGGTCCTAATCTGCCACTGATGAGTACACGTGAACTTAGTTGAAAGTGTCTCCAATGAGAATCCTCTAATACTCAAGTCAATGTATTGAATGAGTAGAGTAGATATTTGAGTAGGGTAATGTTAAGAAAAGTCAATAGTACACACTTGGTATGTCAATTATAGGGGGTATTTATAGCTGAGGGTTGGTAAGAGCATTTGATGATTAGGTCCAACATGGATATTGATCCACTAGGGCTGAGCATTGAGTGATAATCCCCTTGACATTATCTAAGTTGATTAGGCATTAAAGAATATTGTATGTCAGTATAGAGAGTGATGAGAGGGGGAATTGCACGGAGGAGGATCTTATGGGTAATAGAGACAATAGAGTAACTTAGCCCTACTCGGAGGTGTGCATTCCTGAGGTAATGACCCGAGTAGGTCCAGTTGAGGATCCTTGCTAGGGGTCTACCCCAGGTGGACCGGGAGGACGCATGAATCGAGGATAGAGTCCCTTCAGGAAGAGTAACATTAGCTCAAGGATGCCATGAGGTTTAAGGCTAATGGAAATTAATAGCAGACGCGTGTCATCTTACTAAACAACCACGTAGGTTGACTAAAGATATCCACATCAATATCCATCCTTTTATTTATTTATATAAATAAAACTTAGGACAAATTTAAAATAAAAATTATATGTGAAACTCATTTAACTTTCGGAGGAGGCTCGAAGGCTCCACCGCAATCTCTTAAGGGGTGTTGCTCTAGCTATCCTTGCTCTCTTTAACTATCAACGGCAAATTCTAGCTCTTACCGGTTTATTAATCAACTTAGTATGAATCGTATAGCAGGTAAATTATATTTATAATGTGATTCATCTAATAGAATGAAATCTTTTTGACCTAGCCTATATGAATGGGGTAAAATTGGTAACTTTAACTGGGAGGCTCATTAATGAGTTATCATGCAAACACAATTTTTCCCCCCTTTTTTTATAATACACACACTATTGGGGATAATTACTTTTTTTATCCTCTACATTTAGGGTGCTTTCGATTTTGTCCTCTCCGATTATCAATATTTCGATTGTTGTCCGATTTTGGACATAACTTCTCTCTGGTGATGACGTGACAATTTTCTGGCCATTTATGGTGATCGAAAAAATCACAATTTGCGGCCAAAAAATCACAACATCATCACCAGCAAGAAGTTATGTCCAAAATAGGACAACAATCGAAACATTGATAATCGGAGATGACAAAATTAAAAATTTTGAAACGAAGAGGGCAAAATCAAAAATAAGTTAAACCTAGAGGACATAAATTACAATTATCCCCACACTATTGTCATATGTACAATGTCAAGATTTGAATGTTGCGATACTTTTCACACTTTTAAAGACAAAGTATATGTCTATTAGACGAAGGTTTGCTGACCATGTAGACACAAATTAACTTAATAGGCTTCATAATTAAATCACTAACTTTGTTTTGGTACACATAATTAAATCGATATCAAGTTAGTTGTACGCGCAACACAAAATGTTAAAAAATTGGTTCATGTTCCGCAATCCGCATGCCAACATAGAAGATTGAGTGCAATAGTCACTACTAGAAATAGAAACTTGTATAAAATTAAAACATATTTAATGTTATATCAAAAAAATAATAAATTTATGTACCAACATAATGGAACAAATTACATGACTGAGTCCCATTAAAAGATTTGAATATATTTAGATTGAGAATTTTGAAAAAAAAAAAAAAAGAAATACATATTTTAAAAGTTTTAGTATTTATTCGAGTAAATTAAAATGAAGAAACTCCGATGTAATATTTGCAAGTATTTAATTAGATTTCTTCGTGTAATTAAATGGATATAACCGAATATTTTAAGGGAAAAAGTAGAAAGAGCTTGCAAAAGTAAAAAAATATTGCTTCTACGCTTCGAGAAAAAAGCTTTGCGAATGATTGTATTAGTCAAAAGTCACAATCAGCTAGCAAATCTTCAAAATTTGGATGAATTATTATTATTATTATTATTATTATTATTATTTGGTTCTTATCAATAATTTCTTGATAATTTGTGCATGTAATTTTGCTGCTTAAGTATTTATTCGGTGTATGCAATTTCACAAAATATTACTATACTAATAATTTTTATCCTGACTCACTTGATTCATCATATACTATTGAATTAATGAAGTATCATATCACGAATTTAATCCCTCAAACTTTTTATACGGAATTCAGTTCAACAGTCGCTTTGACCAGTTGTGACAATATAAATTCGTAAAAATTTTAAAATTGGCCCAAAATTATAATTTAATGATTTTTAATCAATTGAATATGACACATCAGATACAACAATTGATATAACCCCTCAAATTGAATTACCGAAGTATCATATCGCAAATTTAACCCTTCAAACTTATTATACGGAATTCAGTTCAATAGTCGCTTTGACCAATCGGGACAATATAAATTCGTAAAAATTTTAAAATTATCCACTTAATTATAATTAAATGATTATTAATAAATCGAATACGGCACATTAGATACAACAATTAATCAATTTGAACTTTGAAGCAACCTTAGAAAAAAGAAAAGAAAAAGTCAAAGTGGAACGTGAATGGCTGCTGTCCGCTAAAAGGTTGATGTCTAAATTCATGGCCAAAATTCATTTTGTTACGTACAAACTTAAACACAGTCGTGTCAAGTTATTAATTTGATGTTGAAATTAGAGCAATTAATCAAACAAGTTACCTTCGCTTATGGAGAAATTAAGAATGAGTTAAATTTTTCAAACGCGTAACAGCTTTAGTCGAAAAAATAATTATTTTTAATAAATTGGCACTCTGGAGCTTGTGTAATTAAACAATGTTAGCGAGCTCAGTTATCTTGTTAATTAATATATTCTTTTTCCTTTTATATATATGTATAATTTTATTTTTAAGTTACATATTTATTCTATATACATATAAATAAAGTAACATATTTGTAATCTATATGTAAATTATTATTATTATTATTATTATTTTGTCCGAAGATTCTTTGGACTCCTTTGATTCAAGTATTATAAGTATTATGGACCCTGATAATGCCTCTAATTCATGTTTAATTGTGCTCGAGATTGCTTATGAGTCAAGACGGGTTGTAATCCAAGCCGAATATGAAATTCCAAAATATAGGTATTATATAATTCTCACAGAATGTGCTTCAATGGTATTATTGTCTTGGATTACAAAATTGTGAAGGACAGTTACTTAAATGTCCTTGAGATTGTTGCCGGAGAAAGGACAATACAACTGTATACTCAAGGTTGTTTTGGTAAAATCACTTTGACATAAGTAATTCAACCAAAGTAACCAAACGACATTTCAATAAGTCCTAATACGCATAATTCTACTAATTCCGCTCCAAATGAGCTTAACAAATTCCTCCTCCCCGGGACCCACATGTATAAGGCATTTAGTAGCTTAATGCCCTAATTTTGTATCAAATGTTTCCTAAATCTTACTATTTCTTAACATATTGTATTTGATATATGGATTCAATTAAGTATATAAATGAGTCCATTCAATACCTTTTTCACTTTTTTTTGTTTTTTTCAGAACGAATATACTATAAAGATAGTGAGCTATTTTGTTAATTTACATACATAATCGTTTAAATTAAATCAAATTGCATAGAATTCCCCTCATAACTATGTATTATACAGAATCTCAACAGATGCGTTCTATATATTATTATCAAGAATATTCTCAATTATAATTTTCATAATAATATTTATATCACATGATACATGTACTTTTTATATGTCGCACTGTATAATTTATTTCAACAGTTAAGTAATTACATTATGAATACCCATTTTTCATTTTTTTATCAAAAAAAAAAAAAATGAATACCCATTTTTCATCATTTTAGAAAGAAGCGAATATGCAGATCAATAAACTTTTTTCACCATCATAGGGGACATATGTGCGTATAAATTATCCTAATTACATATATATATATATATATATATATATATAATGACAAATTATATATTCTACAGTTGTAAGCACTTTATGATCATGTTAAAAAAATCTCAAAACACTCCTAAATTAATTTTATCACTCTTAACATCAAGTGTTTATCGCTAAGTCAAAAGCTATATCTCGAAGATGCAACTTCATTTTCCTTGTACATTTGGCTATGCAAAATACCATTTAAAACAACAACCGACGTGAAATAGTTATGCTCCATTAGCGTCAATCATGTGTCGAATAATTAATTTTCAACCAATTTTACTTTCGTGAATTTAGAGAATGGTGCTGACATAAATACCGAAAATCACAATAAACATAAAGTAGAAAATTAAGACTTGTAGTGCCCTTGGAGAGACATCCATTTATGACGAGGCCCTCGTAACGCGTACTTGTGCCATTATGTCTCCAATCATATATATAGAAATTTAGCCTACATACTAATCAGTCAAGATTGGCATAGCTCTTACACTTTTGAAGTCCTACATCTTATGATTAAAATAATATGATAAACGAACAATCAATTTAAAAAAATATATATATACAAGATTTTCTTTATATTTACAAATAATTAATTACCTACCTAAAATAAATTCAAATCATAGCTCTTTGTAAAAGTTCTTAAAAAAAAAAAACTATGTATTAACTGTGTTACAAGTCAAATCAATCTTCTAGAAAAGTCGATTATTGGTGAAAATTTATGCGTTTCAATTCTTAATATAATACTTATTGTTGTGCATTATAAACCTTTTTTTGTCTTGAGATAAAGTCAATTATATAAGTTTTAAGATAGAATTAAATTATTTGATGTTAAGTAATACAGACTTTATGTGAATTCACTTCCTCGTAATAATTAGCGCTCTCTATTATTTAATAAATTCAAAATCTGACCTGATCACGACTCAATAAATCTAAGAAGTAATTAAACGGGAATTATTATTACCACTCCAAAAAATATTATTGGCACTCCATTCTTTTTTATTATGGTTGAATACCCTCAACTATTTGTTATGTCTCATTCACTCCACTAAACTATCAAATATGACACTTACCTGTTCAATTGAAAAATTAGTCAAAATTGCCCTTATACCGCTTGTATTTATATAATTTTAATTGTTTTTTTTTTTGCATTTTGTATTCTAAATTCAATTTCAAATCTTTTATTAGTTAGAATATTATTATTTTAATTTTAAAAAAAAATTGGTAGTGTAAGTAAATTGAAATAAAAAATAAATTAATAAGTTATTGTAATAATACCTAAAAATTAAATTCAAAAAACTAGTATAGTTCTTTAACTTAATAAATTTATTAAGAATAAATTCTAAGTAAAGTTCGACTATTTTGAATAAACGTGGATAAATATTTTTAACTATAATTTAAAATTATTTTTATATTAAATTAAATTATGATATATTTAAATAACTATAAAGTCTTTAAAAAACTGAGTATACCAATTGTTTTATAAGAAAACACAGTCAATTGAAGTAATTAATGAAAATATAATTATTAATATAAACTTAAAAGAGTTTAAAGCTTACTTTTGATTGAAAAGTAATAACTTAATTTCTAGCTAAAACATATTTAAAATTAAATTTAGGTTATAAATTAGTGTAAATATTTTGTGAATTATATATATATAGATATAGATATACATTTGTACAAATTTAATGGTTGGGAGGAAACGGGGGGGGGGGGGGGGGGGGCTTGAGTGTTTTATATATTAGTTTATAGAGATAAATGATATATAGCATACAATTAAGGGGATAAATTGTATTCAATCTTATTGTAAAATTATTGGGCATTTTGATCAATTTCTTAATATAAAACAACTCCCTAATTAAATATGCACATGAATAAGCAAATTACTCAAACTCAATTTACATACAATTCAACTAAAATTCTTTCGCACCAATTTGTATATATTTACTTTTTCCAATTTAATTTCTTCTGTCATTAGTTTTTTGAATTCAAGAAAAAAAAATTCAAATGACTTTTTTTTTCTTCTTCATTTTTTAAGGAGTCGTCAAATATATTTCGTTTGATTATATCGATATGTCAAATTAAGTGCAAATTATTCCATCATTTCTAAACAATTCGTCTCGTAAAAAAAATTATTATTTAATCGAATACAAATTACTGTCCATTAGCTTAATCCTATAAGAATCAAACGCATGATATATAATTTTGAGTTTACTAGGTACAAATTCATAATAATTGCATTTGTAATGCTGAAAATGATTGAATTTGTAAATTTATGAAAATTCTCTTGGGTATCAAATAAATGTGTTTCTTCAAGACCAAGTGTGTCAAATTGAACCAATATACAGGACTAAATGTGCAACTATCAAACTTATAGGACAAAATTTAAAAAGAAAGTCTCACTTATAGGACCAAAAGTATAATTATGCCTAATTCTATCTATTTATTCTTAGCAAAAATCTTTGAGTTTTTATTTTTGCGGAGAGCGATAGAATATATTTAAGACATTTACACAAATCAACAATTCAAATCAAATGTAACGAGGTCACGAATCCAATTATCATATGTGTATATATATATATCTTCACCAAAAAAAAAAATATGTGTATATATATATATATACACACACACATATAGAGAGGGAGAGAGGGAGAGAGAGAGAGAGAGAGAGAGAGAGAGAGATAGAGAGAGAGATGGCTTATTCCGTCGTATTGTAGATAATTAATTAATTATCGTCTAAAATGTACCGTACCCCCCTCTCAATTCAAATAACCACTAAATAACTATCCAAAAATCGGGGTTTAAACAGAAATACCCAAGAATACAGGGGGCAAAGTGAATTTTTCCCAGTCAAATTTCTCCAGCTCCAAAACCTTGTTCATAGAACAGTAAAACATGTCTCATTCCGTCATTCGAAATCATAAATTGTTTTCCAGATAGATTCAGGCTAACGAATCTCAATTTGGACCTCTTCTGTATCTGGGTTCGTTGAATTTCAATGATTTCTCTATGTCTGAATCAAACAAAACAAGTTTCTCCTTCTAATCAGCTAATAATATAGTATTCATATCCTCATTCATTACCACCCCTTTTTCAGTTTTTATCAAAAACCCTTTTTCTTGGATTCCTAATCATTCTCCGACTTCAAAAAAATCTCATTTATTTTGTTTCCTCTTCTGTGGCCCTTATCATTTTTTGGACAAATTGACAGTATAATTTACTTTTTCAAACAAAAAATTATCAGTTCTGCTAAAATCTTGCCCAGTTTTGATCTGGGGTCTTGGAGATTTTTGCAGACCCCTTTTGATTTCTTGATTTCTGGGCAATATTCAAAGGCTGTGCTTTTAGTCCTGATCTGGGGTTTTTGTTCATGGCCTTAGTTTCTTGATTTAAGGTTGACTCTGGATTTTCTTGGTTTGTGGGTTGTAAGAATTTGAGGTTGTAATCATAAATATTGTGAGATTTGTTTCTGAATGGCTGGGGATGAATTGGTTGAGCTCAAATTCAGGCTTGCTGATGGTAGTGATATTGGACCAAGCAAGTATAATTCTACCGCCACTGTGACTTCTCTTAAGGAAAAAATTATTGCACAATGGCCCAAAGGTTATAATTTTCTTTATATATATATATATATATATATATGAATTAAAGTATTGATTTTGTTGTTGAGAATTGCAAAATTACTTGATTTATGGCTTGTTTAGTTTAGGTTTGATGTTTTTGATTCTTGGAGAAATGGTGCATATGTTGTGGAATGGCTTTTGGCATGTTGAATAGAGCAATAGGGGCATAAATTGCCTGATGTATTTCTTTTCTTTTGCTTATATTTTTGTTTTATAGTCTTGGAAACAATATTGTCCTTTTTCTTTAGTTAGAATTGTAGTATTCGGCAGGTTTATCTATTGTAGTTTGTTGATTGGATTTGGACCAGAGTTTCTAGTCCTACTTGTGTGTGTGCGTGTGTGTTTTGCTATGAATAAGTTTATCTTTGTAGTTTGTTTATCGGATTTGGACCGGAGTTTCTAGTCCTACTTGTGTGTGTGTGTGCACACGAGCGCGCATGTTTATTTTGTTATGAACGAGTCAAGCATTAGCTGTAAAGTTATGTATATCTCTTTCAATAGTTGGGCATTATTTTTCAAGTATCGACGGTATTACATTGTTCGATTGCTTGTATCTCTATGTATGATGAATAAAACCTGGGAATATGAGTTTTATATGAAATGCTCTCGATGGTCACAAGCTGGTATTTGTAATTTTGAAATTAATAGGAAAAGTTTGTGTAATTACATATAGTTACAGGGGAGGATCCCTCAGACTTTGACTGTTGAAATTCTCGTGTATAGCATTCGCCCTGTCATTTGCTTGGATTTTTCATCTTTTGTTCTCTTGATGATGATACATTATCCTCATGGAGACTTGTATATTGCAGACAAAGAAAATGGGCCTAAATCAATAAACGATATAAAGCTGATTAATGCGGGAAGGATACTTGAAAACAACAGAACACTTGCTGAATCACGACTCCCTCTCAGTGAAGTGCCTGGTGGTGTCATCACAATGCACGTTGTTGTGCGTCCTCCTATTCCGGATAAAAACAGTGGTAATCTTTCTTTTTTTTTTTTCAATATTTTTGCTAGCATGCCGTATTAAAATGCATTATTGATATACTATCTTGGATTGGAATAGAAAAATAAAAACAATTTACGTGGTCGTTTCCTTTGAAACTTTGTTCTCATCTCCTGCTGTACTTTCTTGGCTTTGTTTTTCCTATAAATAATACTTCTCAACTTGATTATATTGCCATCTGAAAGTTAAGCTATTAAAGAGGAGCGACATTAGGTATTTAATATCTCTGATACGCCTTCGTACATGCTAGGCAAGGTTCGTTTGTCAAACCTTGCATGTGAAACTTTTTTTCATAAATGGTGGTTTATTTGGTCTAACTTTGATACCTTTAATGCCCTTCATCGAAAGGTTTAAGCTCTTAGAGAGGACAGACCTTAAATATTTGATGCGTCCAACACTTTTCGTGTTAGTCGTGAACATTTTAAGATCATTTTAGCTCAATTTTCCAGTGTTAGCCTTGTTGCTTGTACTCTACTGATGCTCATAGTTTCTCAGTTACGCCAAATAAGGTTTAAAAGAAAAAATGCAAAAATACGAGAGATGGCATCCTTAACCCATGCCTAGCATTTTGCATTCTATTTGTGACTTGAGCACTTGAGCGGGGATGGTGCTGCGTACATGGGGGGCTGGGCGCCACCACCCCCCCCCCCCCCCAAACAACAAATGTTTAGAAAGCTAATTATACATACATATATATATATATTGCCCCCTCTAAAATGACAACATTGATATGTTGATGAGTTTTCTTGCCGGTCCCTCCAATTGAAATCTTGGCTTTGTGAAACAGAGATGAGATGACTCATACTATGTGAATTACTAAATGCTTTCGTCATTGACAATTACATGCCCTTTTATGTTTCAGTATACATAATGATAGATTAGCATCATCGACCTTCGAGTTCCCTTTATTGATTTTGCAAACTTTTGCAAACGCTATTGCACAGATAAAGTGCAGGACATTTCCAAGAAGAAAGGCGGATGCTTTTGCACCATCTTGTAGCCTCGAGCTGCTGCAAAAAAAAAAAAAAATCTTTTCTACTTCTCCCGTATGTTTACAGGTTCTGGGATTGCATTTGAAATATTACACATGTTTACAGATTCAAAAAAAAAAAAAAAAATTATTGCATCATGCACTTGGTTCGTTCTTGTGCCCAATGGAGGAATATCGTGCAGTGTCACGCATGTTTCAGGAGGGCAAACGGAAAGATGGTGATTCGAATCAAATGGAAGATGCTTCCAGAAAAATGTGTCGTTTGTGGTTTAATTGTATTGTTTGTGACGAAGATAATGTGTGTTCATGTTAAAAATCTTTTTTAATGTGTATGTATAATGAAAATTAGCTTAACTTGTGTTTAGTTACATCGTGGAAATGGAGTTGTGTGGTATGATATCAAAGTTGAAACTAAGTTATTTTCAATTGTTGTATATTTGTGTGTGTGTGTGTGTGCGCCTGCGCATGTGTAACTAGAGCTTAAGCTCCTGACAATTACCTACAGAAATTTTTCTACAGAGATGAAAAGAAGAGATTAAGGAGTGTTAGATTTCGTCTTGAAACATGTTAGAAGTGTTTTAGAAAGATATATCTAGGAAGTAATTCAGAGAATTTGCTGAGGATATATCTAGTTTATTTTGATTCTTGTGGAAGACAAATTTTGTTATGGTTGCTTGTTCAGGTGTTTTTTTTTTTTTAACAATACGCACACTATCGGGATTTGAAATCTTGTATTATATTCCCCACGCATCTACTGGTTGGGTATATATCTACTAGGCCAAAGGTACGTGTTTATTTGATAACCACCGTCACCTCAAATTTTTACATTATTATTATGTAGTAAATACAAATATATTTATATTCAAATAAGAATTATGAAGATATGAATATATATGATTTTGATTGAAATGATCATTTACGATAATTAACCTTTTTTAATCTATATTATTATTAGGGCGAATAACAAAAAAAATTTCTGAGATTTGGCGAAATTATAAAAAAATTCCTTAACTATTGAAAATTATCAATATCCCCCTGAAGTTTGCACAAATTAACAAAAAAACACCCTCCATTAGGATTTTGTTAGGTTTTGTTAAAAAATTATGTAATTTTCTTAAAATACTCTTGTTCAATATTTTATTAATTGTTGGTTACAATGATGTATTACAAATACCTCTCCTGAAGTTTGCTGAAAATGCAAAAAAATCCCCCTTCAAGTATCAGAATTTACAATACACCCCTAAGGTTTGCTCACCTGATAAAAAACTCCTACCATTAGGGTTTGTTAATTTCATAACTAAGAAGGGAGAAAACAATTACTTTTTTTTTCCTCAAGGCTTTTATGATTGTTGGGGATTTTTAAGATGTATGTTTTTCAAATTACCAACATAGGGAGGCCGCCGTCATTTCCAATTTCTGACTTGAGGGGTTTTTTTATAATTTCACAAACCTCAAGGGGTTAGTTTGTAATTTCACCAAACCTCATGATAGGTTTTTATAATAAAACATTAAGGGTAATTTTGTAATTTTAGCCCTCGGTTAACTATTACATAATTTATACAAACCTTAGAGGGGTACTGGTAATTTTCAATAGTTAAGGGATTTTTTTTTTGTAATTTCGCCAAATCTCGGGGAAGTTTTTGTAATTCGCCCTTATTATTATTACTATAGTAAACGTGTGGAATTTGAAAAAAATTTTTTTCACATTGTGAAACGATAATGATGCCATTTATACTTAATAAATGACTTATATCAATGAAAAGCACCTGAATTCAGTGACAGAATTAAGGGGGTAAAGGAAGAAAAAACTAAAGAAAAGAAAAAACAGAAAGGGAATTGAAGAGTCATCTAGTAATTATTTTCATATCCTTTCACATTGATGTTTTCAACAAATATTAATAGTTGTAGTATTATTATTATTATTATTATTATTATTATTATTATTACAGAAAAAGGCAAATGTTATTTTTACCTTTCACATATTTATTGTATTTATATGAGAATATATATATATATATATATATACATACTCTGTCGTGATGAATAGAATACATGCTATTTTACACGTTATATAACAATATTAATTAACAATTTAAACACAACACAAAAATATAAAAGATAGTGTTACATTAATATATTGATAAAATTGTTGAGGCCAGAAAAAAGAAAAAGGATAAACTTGTAAAAAATTATAGGAGAAACTAAGAAAATTTCTTCTGAAAAAAATTACCAACATTATTATTGAAATTTAGAAAGCTATTATAAATAATGGACCAATTAATAGATATATTGTTTTTATTTTATAAAACTACGCTATTTATCGATTTGATGGTAGATGTGTAAAATAAATTGTGCAAATTTTAACGAGCTAAATCAAGTGATTTTCGCTTCAACTTTGAGCTTAAGTTTGAACTCTTTTAAAGTCAGGTTCAAATTGAAATATAGGTTTTGAAAACTTGAAGATTGACTTATAACTTTTTCTCTCATTACCATTAATATTATTATTATTTTATTTTTGCAAGATTATAGTAACAATAATGATAGCATTAATAATATTCATAAAAATGTGAATGACAATTAATATTGTCATAATAATTTATTTAATTAATCATAGTAACAATTCTATATTAGAGTATAATTTTTCAAGATAGTATTATATATAATAAAAAAAATGTATTTAAAATAATCAATAATATCAGTAGTTTTTATGATTTTTGAACTCAACTTATTTATAAATTTGATTTTGAATTCACTGAACTTATAAATTCGAGCTAAATGCTCGATATAATGCTGCCAAGTTTGACCTTGATTGACTAACTTACAAACAAAATTTATTGTACTCGAGTTTGGAATTAAGCTCGCATATAAGGATGACAACGAGGCAGGTTTGTGAGACTCAAGAGCCTATCCGTAAAGGATTTGTTGGATTCAAGACTTACAAGCCAATTGGTGATCTAGACCCAATCGATTTGACCCTTTAATCCCGAACTTTTATTTCAATTTGTTTTTAAATGATGTTCTATAGCATTTTAAAGATGAAAAAGATAACAATACAACTAATGGCTTAATAACTTATAAACTTATGTGCATATTTTAATTTTTGAAAGTTCAAAAATTTAAATACATATTTATATATTGAAAGTATAAATTATTATCAATTTAATATATTTACTTTAATATATATTGCAATTTACACAAAAATTATGAGTTAAATTCTAATTTCGTTAAACCTTAAGAGTGTAGATGTAATTCACCCTAATAGTTTATGTTTTCAACTTACAAGTCATTGGAATATCAGTGAAGGCTGATAGATTTTTAAGTGAACTTAATATCAATGAAGGCTGAGAAATCTATAAATTAGAATCAACATAAAATTAGCAACCACTCACAGAGGGAGATAAGGTGGAGAGAATGAGGGAAGTATAAGAGATAGAGATATGAGATTAGATAATATTTATGTTTTCAACTTAAGAGTCATTATTAGGCAATTCTCACATTGCACCCTCTAAACACACTTGAGTGACACTATACACCCTAAAATTAAAATTTTGGCATTTTACATCCTTGAAAATATATTAGTTTGGCACTTTGCACTCTCCACTCATCCCCATTGAAATTGTCCAACGGAAATAATATTTCGGCCGAAATTAAAAGGATAAATTTAATGCTCTATATAAAAATAAATAAAGTAACCACTTTTTCCTAAAAATTAGGGTAAATTATAGAAAAATTGGAGAAAAAAACTAAAAGGCAATGGAACTCCCCACGACGGCTTAAGCACTTCTCAATATCTTTTCACTTTTCACCTAATTTCTAGCAACAAATTGAAGAATTTTGACTATTGAAGTTGGACAATAAACAATCATGGGAATATTAAGAGGAGAGTATAACAACGGATGGACACTTTATATTGAGAATAGACCATAAAATATTTCTTTTTGGCTACTTTTTGTTGATTTTGTTTTTAATGAACTTTGCTCTATCACATACAAGTTCACATTTTTGTCATTCTTTTTTTGTTTTTTGTTTTTTTTTTGATACAGTCAACTCGGAACATCCTATAGATGTCAATCGGAATGCTACACACGCACACACACACTCACCCGAAGGGAGAAACGAAGAGGACAAGAAAGTTCAAACTCAGGACCTCAATGGTATCAGTTCGAACCTCCACCATTGGGCTACAGACCCAATGGCCATTTTTGTCATTCAATGGTAACCTCATTTCTTGAGGCTATCAAGTGATTTCAAATTAATAACAGTCATTAAACGTGACCATGCCAATTTGATTCAACCTTTTAGAGAGTGTACTGAATTTAGGATGAATTATTAGTAATATTTAGGTCAAGTTTTGAATTTATAAGATTATCTTTTAGTTTCTAGATTACCTTATAAATTCTTAAGATTTCTTAGGTTTGGCCAAAATATTATTTCCAGTACAAATTTTTTAATGAGAATGGATGGAGGGTGCAAAGTGTCAAACTAATATATTTTGAATGGTGCGAAATGCCAAAATTTTAATTTTAGAATGCATAGTGCCAATCAAATGTGTTTAGAGGGTGTAATGTGCCAATTTCCCTTAGAATATCAGTGAAGGCTGATAGGTTTTTAAATGATTTTTTTAAGAGTACCTTTCATATAATTACATTAATAATTTATGTATTACAACTCACAAGTCAAACTATCAAACTTACGAGTCATTATAATATCAGTGAAGGCTGATAAGTTTTTAAATGATTTTTTTTAAAGAGTACCGTTCATTTAATTACACTAATAATTTATGTATTACAACTTACAAGTCAAACTATCAAAGTACAAACTAAACTATTTCAACGTAATCAAACAACAAAACCACTATCAAAGTAGAAATAAGACCCACACGTCTTGATAGAAAATCGAACCTAGAATCTCATAATCCTGGAACCTTAGCTTCGCCATTGAGCTAGGTCCCATTAGCGGTTTTTAAATTAATTTAATATCAATGAAGGCTGATAGATTCTTAAATGAATTTTAAATCAAAGAAAATTTAGACTTGAAATTCATAGAAGTTGAGATTTGAAAATTGGACTGACCAAATAGATAAAATAAATTTAAATATGCATTTAAAATTCATAGGGCTCTGAAATTGTTTAATGCAAATGCAACTTTAATAATAAAGAAGTATTAGTATCAAATGTTCTACGGTTCCCATGTGTCGAATAATTAATTAGCACCTAAGTTATAAGGGGGTGCATGTCTCTACCATCAATAGTATTTGAATGAAATTATTCCTCTTTTTTTCTTTTGGAATACAAATATCTATAAGACTACTCAATCAGAAAAAAAAAAAAAAAAGGAAGAAAATAAAAAGTCACAAAAATCAGATGACCAAAAAAAAAAAAAAAACCTATGCATGTGAAAGCATGATCTCTTATAATTTTTTTGTTATTTTTGGAGTGTTACAAAACCTACGCATGTAAAATATACATTTTGGTATGCACTGCAGATGTTCTGCAAAGCAATTGTGCAATATATTTTACTAGAGCATCAACGCTCAATTTGTGTATTAATAAACAATTAAGATAAATAAATAAAAAATCATTAAAACTTTTTATAAGTTATTTTATTTTCTTAATAATTCATCGATACACATAGCATGTATTGAATTGCCCATGACAAAAAGTCATGAACCCCCTCTTGCCAGTGGGACCTATCCCTAGTTAATATATAAAGACGTTATCTTTAAGAAAATATTTTGTGTTTCTTAAGGAGTTAGAAAAGTATTTTCGTAAAGTGAAACCTAAATGACTAGAGAAAGCATGAAGGCCCCTGCAAGACTTGAAAAAGAGTAAAAAACTTATATATGAAAGAAATGATTTTCTATACATAGCCATAATTACAACCAAATGAAGAGAAAAAAAAAAATTTGAAAAAAGGGGTTGCAAAAACGTATATAATTATAATCCTACAAAGATCTACAGAGGGAAAAGTTATTTGCCAGTAGAAAATCTGGCAAAAGCACTGCAAATAATTATTTACATTGATGATTTTGCCAAAAAAATCTCAGACTAGGAAGAAGGGTTTTCCACAACATTAGCAGATTTTAAGGATACAAGCTTCCTCGATTGTCGGACGTTCTTAAGCGTCATCTTGAGCTTCTGTCTCTCTCCTTCCACCTCCGCGAACTGGAGGCTCAGCTGAGAGTAGCGGTTGTGCATCTCTCTCAGCTCCGCCTCCATGGACGCGTGTCGTCCCTTGAGCTCCAACATTTCCCTGATCAGCTCGTTGATGTCCCGGAAGCTCTTGAAAACTGCCTCCTCGTCGCTGTGTTGTTTCAAGAAAGAACTGAGAGACAAGCACCAATGAACTGTGTTAAATTATGTTCGCATGTGTGTGTGTGTGTGTGTGTGTATATACACATATTTATATGCTAGAGCAAGTTAGGAAGCTAAATAAAATTTGAGGAACGGCACCCATTTACTATGTGTGATGAAGCCACAAAAGGGGGTATTGGTAAGATGGAGATAAGTTACAGGGGGGGTGCGTGCAATTTTAAAGTCAAAACGGGAGATTTGTGCATTTGCACATAGTTACAAGGAAAAACAGTGTAATTATTTTTGTGCTATGATCAATGCCAATATTACCTCTGGAATTGGAGATTCGGTTTGCTCTTTGCTCTCAAGGCTTCAGCAAGCTCGATTTCCAATGCAAGAACCCTTTCTAACGCATTCCCACCACCCGAAATTTCATCGAACAAAGGGAACATGCTTCTGAGCTCTTCGTTTGCCTTCAAAACGACGAGAAATGACACTCCAATTAGACTCGGGCAAGCAGTATTGATTAAATGGTAGTACGAAAACAGTTAAATGAGCTCACTTTATGCAGTTGCATGATTTCTCTTTCAGGAACTTGAAAACCGGTGCCTGCATCATGGCCTATGTCGAAGATTGTATTTTCGTTTTTCATCTTTTCCAGCTGAAAAAAACAAAAAAAAAAAGAACATGAATCGTGTTGGAGATCCATCACATAACCTACGTAAACTTAGTTTTTAGAAGCATATTCAGATTTAATCACGTTGCACAGAAAGGTATATCAAGAAATTTAGGCTTTTGAACGGAAAAAGAATACCTCTTCATGTAAATGCTCCATGCTAGATTTCAATCTTTGGGCTTCACTGTTAATATCTAAATTCTTGCCATTGTTCTGAGGGAATTCTTCAGCATCCTGCATGATCGAAAACTACGTCAGGCCCAACTTTTTCAACATCTGACAGACCATCTAAAAAATAGCAACCTTTTCGTTTCTTGTGTGTGTGTTTTTTGCAGTTAATTTGACACAATCAAAGATAAAAAAACTGTCAATAAAAATGATTTACCCGAACAATTTGTGACTCCACAGGGTCGCTCAGATCATCCTTCTCCAAGAACATAGGAGAAGAGTTCCCGTTCGACCCATTGATAGAGAGAGATTTCAAATCTTCCAGTTCTCTAGCAAGTCTACATTTTTCTTCCTCAAATTCCACCAAAGAAGCTCCCAACTTTTCCTTTTCTTCCTTACAACATTCTAGACTCAGCAATGCGCATTCCAGCTCGGCCTGTATTCTATCATAAGCCTTATTTTTGTCACGCTTTTCCGATATCGCCAACTGCAATTCTTCTTCCAATGCTGAGAGCCTAACCGTGAGCTCCTCAATTCTCTTCAAGTTCATAGCTTCGCACTTTTTCCTATTTTCAATCTCATCAATTGAATCCTGCAGCTTCATAAGCATCTCTTCACCATGTTTCTTGGATATAGAGAGCTTGTGACTTAGTTCTTGTACCTTAGTCTCATATTGTTCTTTAATAAATGCGATTCTCAAAGAATCTTGAACGGTGGCCGATGGCACCACTTCAGCTTCTCTCTTTTCAGCTTCGGCCTTGTCTTTGAGTTCCTTGAAATGGGTAGACAAGTTTTTAAATTCCTCAGTTTTCATAAACTGTAGGGAGAGCCTACGTGAAAGCTCGTTTTTGCCCTCCTCAAGACGCCTTATGCTTGCAGACTGTTCATCAACTTTGCCTTTGAGTAATATAACTAAAACTTCCAACTCCTGTTTCGAGACAATCAAGCGAGTGATTTCTTCCTCAGCATCTTTCACTGTGTTTCTTAGGCATTCGACCTCAAAAGTTTCTACATCGTTATCCAATGAAAAAAGGGACTCCATCATTGCCGGCTTCTTTTGGCTCTCCTCAAGTTGATTCTTGATCTCATTGTTGGAATCTGAAAGAAGCTCATTTTCAGCCCTAGTAACTTCCAAATCAGATCTTAGACTGTCAAGACTTGCCATCAAGTTCGCTTTTTCTTCCCCCCAGTTAGCTTCTGCACTGTCATACTTCTCCCGAAGCTCCCTGAGACACCCCTCTGAGGAAACAAGTTTCTGCTGAAGTTCCTCAAGTAAGGCTTCATATTGGATCATAACATAAATAAATTTAATATCAACTGCGATTGAGCAGTCATGCAACTCTAATAGCTCACTCTCAAGACTAGCTTGATAGGAATTTTTTTCCCTAAGTTTTTCTATAAACACATTTTGCTGATCCAAAAGATAAGCAATTCTTGATTTCTCCAAGTGAAGATCTGATGCTTTTTGCTGTTCAAAATCAAACAATTTGTCCCGATACTCATTCAATTGAGAAGTAAGCTCTCTAACTTTTCCCTCCAGTTCATCTTTGTGCACCTTTTCCTCATCCAACTCGTCGTGCAAACTTTTCAAATTATCTTTCAGAGAACTAATCTCAGATGAAAGCTTGAGAGATTCCTCAGTTTTATCCCGTAAGCACACAGAAATACGGGATTCCATCATTTTCAGCATGTTGTCTTTTTCTTCCCTCCAGTTAGCTTCTGCACTGTTATACAATTCCTGAAGCTCCTCAAGATGCCCCTCCGAGGACACGAATTTCTCCCAAAGCTCCTCTAGTAGAGCTTCATACTGAACTGTAACATAAATAAATTTAACATCGGCCACGGTCCAGTTATCATGCGACTCTAATAACTCACTTTCTTGATGAGAACTATTTCTCCTAAGTTTTTCTATAAACACATTTTTCTGATCCAAAAGACGACCAAATCTCGATTTCTCCAAGTCAAATTCAGCTTTTTGCTGTTCCAAAGTGTGCAATTTCTCCTGATAACTGTTCACTTCAGAAGCGAGACATTTAACTTTTCCCTCCAGTTCATCTTTGTAAGCCTTCTCCTCACACAACTCATCATGCAAAGCTTTCAAATTATCCTTCAGACTGTCAATCTCACATGAAAGCTTGATAGATCCCTCAGTTTTATCCCGTAAGCAATCAACGAGGTCTTGCTTATCATGCATTAGCTCAGAAATAATTAATTTATCCCTTCCAATTTCTTCTGCCACATCATCCAAGCTCAAGATCTTACACGTCAGCTCTTGCATCTGGTTTTCTAAAAGAGCAAGATCAGCCAAAAGCACTTTGTTCTGCTCAGCATGCTTCTCTTCAATATCACAACTTAAGTTGAATTTTTTAGCCACCGACTCAAGTTCAGCTTGAAGTTTATCCACAAGGGCATTGGAAAAATCTACTTTACTCACCATTTCTTGTACCCCACTTTTGAACTTCTCCTTCATCGCCAAGATTTCTAATCGGAAATTACTCAACGACTCATCAGCAACAGCCCTTTCACTTTTCAGATTCTGATTCTCTTCCATCAGCTCACAATTTTTTGTGCACGCATTATGCTGAATTTCTTCTAACCGCAAAACGGCATCTTTTATTTCCATAGTCTCAAAATCAAGATCCTGAAAGTTAGCCAACGAACAAAATTGCTTGTTGTAAGATGCCAGTAGATTGGCCAACTTATCTTGTACAAAACCAAGATTTTTTTCTGATTCAGCTTCAAGGGCTGTCAGCTGTTCCTCTAAAAGTGACATTTCATTTGTGAGTTTCTCATTTTCAAACGCTTCGTGTTTCAATTGAAGAGATAGCTCCGCATTCTCAGACAAACAAGCTGCATATTTACTCTCACAGTCTTTCAGCTTCTGAGCAAGAAGATACTTTTCTTCAGAAACACTTACTAACTTATCTTCTACAAGCTGATTTTGTAAAGCCACATCACTAAACTGAGAAATGCTCCTAGATTTGTACTCATTAAGCGCGTGTATATCATCCATAGCCTTCTGCAGTCTTACCATCAACTCATTCTGTGAAGCGGTTGAAATTCTCAACTCCTCAACTAGCTCATCCATTTCTCCCTTCATGATTCTAATGTCACCGCTGGCTTCAACTAACGACTCTTGCAATGTTTTTGAGTATATGTCTAAGTTTAAATTTATTGAATGCATTTCAATAAGTTCTTGTTCAACTTTTTGATAAAGCTCTTCCTGCGACAAGAATGACCTTTTCAAGTCCTCCAAGAGAATATCTCCACCGACCGATCTTTTCTGAATTTGTGATCTTTTCTTAACATCATCATCATCATTTTCTTGATTCTGCAAAGGTAAAGCCTGCTTGATGAGGTTTTCGTTAGTCTCAAACATTGACACAACCTGTGAAGAGAGCAGCTCAAGGTCCTTTTGTAATTTATCCACCGCGATTGAATAATTCAAGCGGGCCCGTCTCAATGCAGCTTCCGAAGTCGAGGCCCGTCTCTCGAGATCCTTGTTACGGGCCTCCAAATCACGCTTCTCATCCAAGAACTGCACAATCTGCTGGCTCATATCTTCGCGCATTGATTCCATTTGAGATAACGTGTACAAGCATGTAGAATGTTCACTCCTGAGGAGCTGCAGCTCACCAATCACGCGCTTCTGATTTTCCTCCAATTCTTGAATAAGCGCTTCATAGTAGCACTCCATTTGAGCCATTTTCCTCGTAAGAGCTTCCTTCTCGACTTTCGCCTCTTCCAACTCCCGTACAAGATCAAATATTTGGCCTTTCATTGCATCAATAGAAACCTGAAGAATGCTTTCAGGCTGACACAAATCCAGGCCCAGACCAGTTCCAGGCCCGAACTGCTCATCTTTAAACAGGCCCACATCGCTATTCCCGAGCTTTAAATTCATCAAAAAGTTGAGCAAAGCTTCCAATTCAAAGTATATAAGTTTAGTGTCACCATCAATATAAGTCTTCTTTTGAAGCTCTCTTATCTTGTCTTCCACAAAAGCAATCCCATTCAAATATCGGACCTGATCGTTGCTGGTTTCTGTAGTAGGAATTTGAGGGCTAAATTTCAAATCTTTGAGCCTGATTATGTCATCTTTCAACTTCACGCACTTTGATTTCATATCAGAGACCTCTTTTGCCAACTCTTGGGATGAAGACATCTCATCAGAAAGCAGCTGCGAAAACTTCAGTGTTTCAGCACCTAAGTCATCAGCTAGGCTTTGCAAAGAGGTGACTTCCAGCTTGAGGTTGTGAAAAGACGACTCCGCCACTTCCAAGCTTCCTCTGAGCCGATTGTTCTCCTCAGTCAACTCATTGTCTCTGCTTTGATGATCAGATGGATCTCCTTTTACTGTAGGTGGACTTTGAGAATGAGAAAGCATATGTAGATCACCAGATGTTGTGCTTTTGAGGCTATCAACCTCTTGCTTTTCTGCATAGAAACTTCCGGAAGTATTGGACGAGCCATCATATCCAGTAGCTGAGTCAGTATATTCTTCGTTAGGGTTGGCCTCTTCTTCAAGTGAAGAGAGCTCATTAGCATCTGACTTAAATCTAATTCTTGCACTGACCTATGGAACAGAAATTAGAATTGAGTGAAGATAGAAACTCCAAGTAATTTGCAGCTGTTTTTACACAAAATTGCACAAAACTTGGCTACTTTTATATTCGAGTTTGAATTGAAAAATCAAATCATTAAAAAGCAAGGTCATTTCGTGGCATCATTTCAATCACTAATGCTATTTCAGATATTGAATGGCTACCTCATGTAAGCACTTCGACTGTTCTAACACATCCCCTCAAGTTCAAGCATGCATTTTAATTTTAAATTTATTTTCCATAAGTGGATGGTGATGAAATTTGAGCTCGGAACTCTTTTCTTGTCTAACTCTGATGCCAGAACTATCAACCTATCCAAAAGTTTAGTCTGACTCAGCAAAGACATTAAACATTTAACATCTCTGGCACAGAGTAATTGCCAAAACACAAGAGATCCCAAAATCCATCATTTACTAGGCATATCTCTGACTGGTCATAGCAAATGGCAAGTTTAACGCATACCTCTATAAGGTTCAAAACAAGAAGATACAAATAGCAGACAAGCCCCATACCGCACCTGAGGGTGTGCTTACGTACCTTTTCAGTCTGATCACTGGTGCCATCTTCAGAATTCGGTATTTTACTCGAGGTACTATGGCCATGGCGATCAACCCCTGGTTGTAATCCTGTTTCTCTCAGCTCCCTCTGCTGCTCAAATTCCCTGCAAGAAATAAACTAATGTTTTACATAGTTGCAGCCTGCAGGGAAAGTTAAAAGGTAGCATCAACTTAAAGGGTTCAGTACCTAAAGCCTGTTTTTGAGGTCAGGAGCTGGACAGTAATCTGGAACACATACAGAACCAAAATAAGCATAACAGCATATATAAGATACCAAAAGAAAAATAAATAAATAAATAAATACAATTGCTGTAAATATATGCTAGGAATGTTCATATATTCTTTACATGTAATACAGTCCCAAAATTGCATCCATGAAGAGGAAGTGTTACAGCAGAAGGCTTTAAAGCATCGACATAATCGGCAAGGTTGATGGTAGCCTCACCAAGGGTGCTAGCCCGTGAAGTTCCCTGGAAAGATAATATGAAAATTTAGTTGAACAACTTGCATTATAGCAGTTTGGTAAGGACGGAAAATTATTATATGACTTGTATCAACGCTGAGTACTTTATATTTCATGTCTCCAACATGCCCCGTCGCATGCAGGCGGTATATTTTATGTTGTTCAAATATATCTTGCCAAGATAAATATATCAAAATGAAGATAGAAAACAATACCATGGCCACAACAATTTTGTAGAGCTTCTCATCAAATTGTTTGCTCTTAGAATCTTGAAGAAGTCTCGTAGTTTCATAAATAGGATCAGCCCATTTACACGTCCCATTTCTTACATTTGCTTTGGTTGTCTTAGCTGTAGGCTTTCCGGTATCAGCAGGGATAAATGATATAAACAACTTATCCCATCCACTCTGTGGAATCTGAGAACATCAAGATTAAATCATCTGGTAAGTCAATGCAGAGACAAGATGGTGCAGGCGAACAATTTAAAAAAGTTAAATTATAAAAATAAATGGGGAACTGAGTGGGACCATTCAGTCATATGCAAGTCTTGGGGCAAATTAGAAATAATAAGAGATGCAACACACACAAAAAAAAAAAGGCAAAACAATGATAAGTGATAACAAAATGAACTATCCATACTCACAACTCTAGTTTTATATTTAAATCTGTAGTTTGAGATAACACATACAAGTAGTTTGCGCTTGCACACAAATATAAGCTGCCATATCTTTAGTTTTAACAACACCAGAATCAAGAAACTAAATATGAAACAGACCATGAGAAAACAGTTCACAATAAATTAGGAGAAAGCATACATGTGTGGCGTGAAATTGGAGCCGAAAGACTACTTTGACTTTAGTCTTCTCAAGCTTCCACTTAGAATTCCTCGACATTATTCCCCACCTCGTTTAAGCAACATCAGCTAACACAACATCAGCTAACACTCACATTCGAACTTACTGCAATGTCAACATCCCAGGAATATATATTAGAGATTTAGAAATAATTTTCAACAAAATATCAAATACTTATACTGGAAACTCGAGCATTAAATTAACTACCAAAGCTTTAACTAAATCAAAACAAAACATTTAGAAACCATAAGAACAAAACACAAGACCATTAAAGTAAACTAAGTTAAACAAACATTGCATACCAATAATAACTTCCCTTTTTAAGCATACAAACTAATGCGAATCTCCAAGAAAATTGAATATGGATTGGAGAAAACATTTTATCAGGATTAGGATCAATGAGCCATCAAATGAATGAAAATATCTTAAATTTTCAGAAAGAAAAAAATGTGGTAATAGAGTCAGACAAAAAGGGAAAAACACAGATCTTGAAAATGTTTGATTGAAACTCGTATAACCAAAATAAATAAATAAATTACGCATACATGGAACTAAAAGCAGGAAATACCTTTTCTTGAACTATAATGAGGGCTCTCTAATTACTCCTTAAGCAAAGTCATTAAATCGATTCACCAACATAAAGAAGGAAACTTTAAGCAAAGTTCATTAAAAAAATCAAATCTTTGAAACCCCACAAAATACTCCAAGACATTCTTTTTATCCACAACAACAAAGATTCAAGCAAATACCCGAGTAGACTATCTCTTCAAATCCAAACGAAGAATCATGAAAATGGGATTCCAAAAAATGAAAAAAAAAAATACTTGTTCAAACTTTAATTAGTCCTCAAAAAGCCTAACAACTAAAGATAATTTAGCAAACAAACAAGTGTAAAAAAGTAAAAATACAGTAGCAAAATAGTGCCACACTGCCCTTGCTTTTTTCCCAAAAAAATCAAAGACTAAGAATCACAAGCAAGGGGTCACCTACTTCTCGTACAATGGTGGAATGTCAGTAACATTTCACACTATAAAAGAGCTAAAACGTCATTTTCACAAACATATCTCATCAAATAAGAAAAAACTTAGCAACCCTTCTGAGATGTTGAGTTGTCTCAGTACCTAATCATGGATCTGAGGTGGGCAGCTTCAAATGCAAGTAAAAATGGGAGAGAGAACCCCCATCCCACCCCCAAAACCACCCCCACTGTCCAAAAAAAACAAGAAAAAAAAAGGAATCTTTAGAGAGAAGAGAAGTTTGAAAAGTGTTCTGAGAGTGGCGGTGGGCTAAAAATTCAATCTTGAATTTCAAGAGTTCAAAATGCAGGACATTCTTGTGGGAGTAAAAAAACAATCTTTTTTTTCCCCCTTATTTGAGTTGTTTTTCTTGGATGTGTCTTTGATTGATCAGGTGAAAATGAGAGATTGGCTATTAAAAGGAGGGAAAAATCCTGCCAAAAGAGTCTAATTTTGAGTAATTGTTTGTGGGTTTTATTTGTAAGAATTTTCGGTGGTTTACAGCTTTTGAAATTTATATTTGTATTTGGAAATATGTGAAGTTACAATAATACCCGACTTTGGATTTTGAGGAAAGTTTTGCGTTGTTGAGGGGCCCTTGGTGTTGACTTCATGCGCCAGATCTACCTAGACTATTTTTTTTTCTCAAATCATATTATTATATAGATAATTTTAAAATCATATTAAATTCAAGAAAATAAGAATATAAATATCAAAAGAAGCTTCTTGAAAACATTTTTTTTTTTTTTAAATATTGATATAATAAGATTATCGAGATCAAAAGGATTATCGAATTATGTTATATGAAAAAAGTACATGAGTGATACATATACTTTTATCTTTAAAAAAAATATTAATATGATACTCAATACTTTCTAATTTTGATCTGTCTAAAATGAAGAAAAATATATTTAAATTTAACTTTATCAAAATGTAAGAGCCATACCTTTTTTCCTTTTTTTTTATTTTATTTTTATATTTTTAAATTATATATAGATCTAGTGGATGTAACATGTACTATCCCTTAAGTTAGGGTAAGAGTGAAAAGTTTCTCATAAGGAGAAAATTATTTATAAAGAGTAGAAGACAAGTAGAATTAGATCCGGGGTCAATATATAGTTTAACAATCTTGAATTTTTTGCTCCACACACCTTCATTGTGGTTCACATGTACAATTCTACAGTCTTCTTCTTGTGTCATTTTGAGAATGTGATAGGCTATGATTGATGGGATTATTTTGTGATCGTTTTATTTGTGATCCAAGTACTAATAGTGATTGATGTTTAATTTAAGCAACCACCTTTTGGATGAAGAACTGCTTGAGGGATGATAATTTTACTAGTATAATTTTAGGGAAAATTATGTCTACATTTATTGAGATATAGTATAATTATAAAATAGTCCCTATAATTTCAAAAGTTACAAATGCCCCCTAAAGTACATATCAATTTAATAAAACTTACTCTCCATCAATATTAGACATAATTGCAAGTTTAATTTTGGGTGTTTCTACCGGGGTTCTGAAATGGGAACTCATATGATCTCGACCAATTTAAGACGTGTAATCTATATATGAAGTTAATTTCAAAAAAGTAATGCACGTGTCAAATTATAAATGGTGGTATCGAACGATGGTTGTGGTGGTATAATATTAAATTATTGTGCGAAAGTTTGTGGAATTACAAAATTGATTGAGGGATTTTTACAGGTTTGACGAGACGTGTCTCTTGATGCTTGGGGTAGCTAGTTTATTATGGATGCGTGAAAGTCATTTTTCGGCCATCTTTATTAATGTTTTAAAAAATGTGCTAAACCTTAGCCTGACATTTATAATTTTCAAAATAATAAGGACTAATTTTTAATTATATTACACTTCAGGGGTTGTATATGTAACCCCGTTTATTTATTTATTTTTTGTTTATGCTCTAACCAAGTGTTATTATGTGTTTGACACATACACAATTTCGATACAATCTCAAAAATGTATTTCACTATAAGAAAGCATTCAATTATGTACTAACGGATTCATCATCAACTTAATAAAATTCATTTTGTTTTTGTCACCAACCTGCATTATCATTAATTGTTGTTTACTTGTTTTAGTTATGTTTTATTAAAATTTCGTAATAAACCCGTCTAAATTGTCTTATATCTATGGCGAAATTTATCCATCACATATTTCTTTTCAACTGAAGATGGTGTTTTTCTCTCAAAGACATTTAATCTTCATTGCTTCAAGTTACATTAACAAATATCTAAAATTACGTACGATAATGTCAATCTTATAGCACTTCAGATTTTCTATTATATAACCATACTACATATTTTTTTTGACTCATTAGTATATGATAGATGTATCGGTAAGTGGTTAAAATAAGGGGAAAAAAAGACTGATGATATGTACTAGTAGCCATAGTTATGTTTTCTATTATATGTATTATTTAATATATATATATATACATGTGTTATATTTGTATGTACTTATAGTTTTGCATATAGTATTTATACTAGAAATTTGTCTTTTATCCTAAAAATTATAAATTATTGTATTCTATGTTTGTATCGTATCATATTTATATCCGCACGTCATCATTACGTAAGCTTATAAATCCAAAAGGAAAATAAGACCAAAAACAATAAATAGATTCTTGAATTGGTATATTAATTGCATAACCATACCAATCATACATTCTAATTGCACCACATGCATGCACACACTCGGGCAGAGATTTTTTCAATGTGAACATGAAAATAAAGAAAGCCAAAAAAATATCTTATGATTACATGGGGTTGGGGTATGCTTTTCAGTTTTCAGAGTATATTTTAGAACATGACAACGTGTAAAATAAAATAGAATCATTATATATGAGCAAATGATTTATAATACTATTTATGTAGTATTTAAGTAACTACCAATATAAATCGACAAATAAGTGATTATTTATTTGTTCAATATAATTTATTTTCGAGACAAATATTATAATATAACATGAATTAATATGATATTATTGTTGGGTTGATATCGGAAAAATATACCATACAATAATTTGATTGGGGGGGGATGATTTTCGAGATCGTTAGATATTAAAATGTATAAATATAAGGGTTATATATAATAATAACATATAAAATAACAAAAGTTATCATATTTATGCGTATATGACCAATTAAAGATGTTATAATCAAAATAATATATAAAAAATGATACTGAAAAAAACAACAAGCTATTATTTGTTTCAAAATAAACAAATATAGTGGATAATAAGTTGCTTTTAAAAACTACTAAACAAGGAAATTTTTAACAATAATAAATAAAATTGATATAAATCCACATATTGGTATATAATCAAAACTCAAAAAGTATTAAAATAGATTTTTTTCTCTCTCTCTCTTTGTTCTCATAATCAAAAAATATCTTTAATTTTTTCCGCTATCACTATACCCAAATCACTCCCAATTAAATATGAAGTATTAAATTAGTAAGATTCATTCAAGTTTAATAACCCAACAAATTAACATTAAGACTCATTAAGTTTAATATTGAACACTATTAAAATTCATACCAACAATCCTAAAATTCAAATCTGTATACAAAAATTAACGACAATAATAATAATAAATAAATAAATGTATAAATTTCAAAATTAGTACACAATACTTTATTGTACGTTACTTTCGAATAAAAAGTTGGCTATTGTGGGGTTTGTAAGAAAATAAAAAATATAATAGAATTTTTAATGTTTTAATTGGGATAGAATAAATAAATAAAGTCTGATAGAATTTTTAATATTTTAATTTGAAGAGAGTAAGAAAAAGAGAGGAAAAAAAGCGAGAGAATTTAATTATTATGGTAAATGAGATTAGGATAAAAACAAATCATCAAAAATAAAATAGAGTAGAGAAAATTAAATATTTTATTATGTAACTTATAAAAGTCAAGATTTTATTTGGAGGGGGGGGTTGAAATTTTGAAATTCTAATAAATATATATACTAAAAATAGATTTTTAAAAAATTGAGCAGGGGCGGCCGCCGCCATCAGCCCCTCCCCCTGGCTCCGTTGCTGATAAATACATAAGTATGATAATTTTATTGTGAACTAATTTATATGAACCAACTGAATGTAATAGAAGATCACTTTTTAATTAAAGGGGAAAAGGAAAATTTGAAATTCTATAAATATATATACTAAAAATGAATTTTTAAAAAATTGAGCAAGGGCGGCCGCCGCCATCAGCCCCTCCCCTGGATCCGTCGCTGATGAATATATAAGTACAATAATTTTATTGTGAACTAATTTATATGAACCAACTGAAAGTAATAGAAAACCACTTTTTAATTAAGAAATTATGGCTTCTAGGATTTTTTGTCCTTTTTGAGGAACTCTATGATTTCATTTCAGTTTTCACTTTCCACCTCTCGTTCACATTCAATTTCATTTTCTTTCAAATTTCATCATCTGTCGCCCACTACGAAACAATTTACCAAATAAAGATCCTTTTGCAAAGCTACGAACCTAAGTCAAATAGGTAAACCTAACTAGTAATGAATAAATACCTTATTAGAGGGTGAAATCCACGTGAAATCATCTATTTCAAACTATATGTGTGTGTTTTCTTTATAATTTATGGATGTACGTCAAGTATAATCAAGTATATAATTAAGAAAGTAATTTTATGCATATGACATAGAAGATCCTATATGGGTGAAATCGCTCTAATTTTTAATATCATTTGCACTTTAATATTCAATCTTTTGTAAGTGTTTGAAATTGATAATTTGATTGCGTTTGGGAGGGATTTTTTGGGTGGGATACTTGAGATTGTATACATATATCACCCATAATTTTATTTTGTAAAATAATTTTTGGCCCTTTATAAATTTCAAACTCAATTTCTTATCCATTAATTTTTGGGGGTGAAATGTGCAATCCAATTAATTTGGGTTGAAGCTGATCAACATTGTATTTTATCGCATCACCCTTAAATTTATATGATATGTGGCAAATTTAAGGAATTTTGTCATTTGTTTCTAATTCAAATAAGAAAAAAAACTCTATCAAATACTTTTTAAAGGATATTTCACAAAATCATACTTGCCATTAAACAAATAGATGCAATAATTAAATAATGCAACTTATATATATATATATATATATATATATATATCAATTGATTTCATTGCCATGCAGTCTTATATTGTTACCTAACACAATGCAACCTTCTTTTTATATTTTTTTTTATCTTACCCATTCAATTTTCATTCATTTGCTGCCTAATTCGAACCAGGTACTGTAGATACATATTATAAGAGTGATCCTTCAACTCAATTATTCCATACATAAATTATAATTTAAACTTTAAATATTATTTAAAAAATTTAATATCTCATCTCACTACATCAACGAATAATTAATAACGCACCGCAACCTAAACGTATAACCTCAGTCATAAAAGTTGGCCAATATATTTTAAGTAGTGTATGGAAAGATCGAAGCCACTCGACTAAGCCCGTGTAAAACTGTTAGGATGACCACACAGCACGTGAATTTGGCAGTGACTAATTGGACATCATCTTGCAAAAGGTTTAGGCATGGTGTAGGCCATTATCATCTTTTTTTTAGCCCCGTCCCACTTATGAAAAATAAATAATGAAAATTGAGAAATCATCAAAGTGACTGTTTCCTCCACTTTCTCTCTCTCTCTCTCTCTCTCTCTCTTCCTTTTTTTTTTCAGCCCCGTCCCACTTGAATTTCTCACTTGATGATCGCCTTATGGTACCATTAATCTGTTGAAAGATTAACTTAATTAGTTAAGTTCTGCTCAAATATTCTTCTTCTTTTGCAAGAGAGTTTTGTTGGTTCTCAATGACTCTCTTTAAAACTAGAATCCTCAATTGATTTGTCAAATTAACTGCACTTGTTGAATCTCTTATCGACAAACTAATTATTTGTCTCTTGCGTTTTTCTCAAATATGACTAATAAAATATTGGCTTAATTTTCGGACGAGAGTTTAATTTCAAGATACTTATTACTTTAAGTAGAAAAATACGTCAACCTATTCGAAATTTTGCCAAAATCATTTTGGAGAAGTCTAATAAGTATATGTTAACAAATTGCATGTAAACGTTTAAAATGTTGTTATTAAAAAGACGTTTGAAGTGTAACATAGATAAATGGGCCGTTGGATTAACTTAAAAAAAATACTTTTTTTAATGATACTTTTTATAATAGAATTTTTTTAAAACTAAGTAGTTTTGTATTTGGATACAATAATTGAAGTGCTTTAAAAGTTTTTTTACTTGAAAGTTACTTTAGGATAGCTTCTCAAAAAAGTCGAATTTGGCTTCTTTTTTTTTTTGCTTCTGTTTTTTTTTTTTTAAGTCCATTCAAACGAGTTTAAATTTTTTTTTTGGAACACATATCATGAAGTTACATGTACATGTTATGAAATTACTTAAATAACTCATAAATTACAAATCAAGCTATTACATAATATCTCAAATAAAATCACTTACAAACGAAAAATGCATAAGTGAATGTCAACTTCGTCAATTAATTTAGATATTGTCATAGAAAAAGCCTTTTTTAAAATGCATGATCTATTTAACTTTTAGAACTCAATTTCATTGTAGAAAATGATAGGTTGGTTTTGTTTCTATATTAATCGACACCTGGCATTGTCTAAATACGATGATGTACTATCATGATGGCCAATCAAGAGGACCACAGCTCACCCGTCTATTAATGAGATGCATTATTAAAAAAATGATCTAATATATATATATATATATATATATATGGTATAATTACATTGAATACCCTAAAATTTACCTAAATTATAAATAAAACCTTTGATTTTAAAAAATTACCTAACAAACTCTAAAATTTATAAATATTTTACAATGTCAATCTTCTATTTACAAACATTAGAGTTTGTAACAGAAACAATCAATTTTTTGTTTCATTCTTTTATTTTATTTTTTTGGTCAAAATTTGAATATATTTAACTAATTTTTTTAGGACTAAAATGCCTTCTGATCTAATACATGTAAAAATATTTGATAATAATAAGAGTTACAACACAATCAGAATTAACCCGAAAGGCATTTTAGTCCTAAAATTTAGTCAAATCTGTTCAAACTTTTGACCAAAAGGGTAAATAGGAAGAACGAAACAAAAAATTGACGATTTCTGTTACAAGTCCTAACGTTTGTAGATAGAAGGTTGACATTGTAAAACATTTATAAATTTCAGAATTTGTTAGACAATTTCCCAAATCGAGGGTTTTATTTATAATTTAGGTAAATTTTAAGGTACCCCAATGTAATTATCCTTATATATGTATATATATATACACACACACCACGTGACACTTGTAACAAGTGTCTTAATTATATACTGCTCATAATACTTAATAAACAATATTTCAGTTAAACTTTAACTAAATTGTATTGTTATTACATTTTAAAGTATACACACATACTATTCGTACACTAAAATATGTAATGTTTTATATATTGAATCCAAAATAGAAGTTTCGCAACGTTCACTGGTAAAATATCCAAATAGATTATTATTAGGGTCAAATATTTTGTGTAATAAACCATGTCTTTTTTTAGTAATGATTTGTCCCTTAATAAGATCTTAAAACTATGTTTCACAAATTTACACTAATATTTAGTCAACCAAAAAGATACCCCTAGTTTTTGTAAGACATTGAATTTATACAACTTTAAATATTTATCGCTTGATTAATATTGATCCTATCGGACCGAATTTGAACTAAAATTTTCAGTAAATAAATGGTTTGTTGTGGGGCGATACTGGCGCGTGTGTAGTGCACCAACACCTTGCACTGGGTACGATTTGTCCATCAATGTAATATGGTACAATCATTGTGTTGTTGAATTTACGCTATTTTGATTCCTAATAGTTTGAAAAAAAAAATAAAAAATAACGAATTGAAATTGACCAACAAATTAGCTTCCCAGATTCCTAATTAGTGGAACTCAATCAGTTAATTACATATTGAAAATGACAATTAATATAGAAGTAATTTCCCCTCTAAGTGAAAATTCTAAGACACATTACTACACTTATCACACAGTCAATTATTTCACTAATTACACAAGAAGTAATACATCAGTATCGGCCTGATTAATATCAATATATTTGAACTTCATTTGCTCTAGAGCTTTCGTCGTGGTGTGAACTTAAGCAGCGGTATAATTGCTCATTTGAATAAAATAATGAGCAAGTTACGTCTGCACCCCTTAAAATATAGTATAATTATAAATTAATTCCATCTTATTTTAAAAATTATAAATATCCCATTGAGGTTTAGAACTTTTTTCCAAGCATTAATATATATTTTCAAAACAAAACTTCCCTGCAACCACAGTAGCCAATCTGGCCACCAACGGACACATCTGTTCGAGCTTTACAAAATTCCTTAATCAATATTATTAGTCTCCCAATCTTGACAAAGTAATTTCATTTTATACAATTCCTACCATCGGGCATCATCATCTATACTTTGATACTACCAATTTTTTTTAGATCAATTTCATATATAGCTTCTACATTTTAAACTTGTCAATACCAAATGAATCTAATGTCAAAATTTTGTTGAAAATAATAAAAACACAACACAAAATTACATCTCCCCTTGATAAATGATGAATTTTGTTAACTTTATATATAATTCAGGGGGTATTTGTAATTTTCAAATTATAGATACTAACTTGTAATTTCATTATAGTTCATGGAGTATAAATGGAATTTGCCCTAAAATAATTAATTAAAACTATTTCACAAAAATAAATAAATAAAACTCCCAGAAGCTGCTTAACGATTAGGACAAAATCAAGACACTGTGTCACGAATTTCAATTCTGAATTCTCAATAATTGGATTTGACAAAAATTAATTTGCCCTGATTCATTGCCTTAAAGTTTGGGATAATGCTATGAGCCTATGATAGGACAAAATACTGTATGCTCCCAATATCATTAGTCAATATTTTTTTAAAATTTTCTAATAGAATCAATAAATTACATTATTGTCACTTGACTCGAAATTGAGTGGTGGAGGTTCGAAAGTGATATTAAGGAGGTTCTGAATTTGAATTTTTTTGTTTTTTACTTCTTTTCCTTTAAGTGAATATATGCATGCGCGTGTTTTTCGATTGACATTTATATGGTATTCTGAAATAATTATGTCACAAAAAAAATACATTATTGCATGAAAAATTTAATCAATAACTCACACGTTCATCAATAATCGCCGTTCACCAATAATGAACAAATTACAGCAACTAGCAAACTCACACAAAAGTGAGACAAGTACATGTCAAGTGGGACTCGAACTCGATACGACATGCTTATAAAATTTTGATTTCTTTACCTTAGCTCGAAACATCGTTGGTCCTCTATTTTTTAGAATTAATTGCACTTTGTAACCCAAATATTATATATTATATCATATTTACCCCATCAATCATAAAATATAATAAATCAACGCCCTATAATGATAAAAAGATAATTAATCAATACTTAAAATCTATAATTTAATAATCGATTTGTTATATTTCGTAGTTTACAAGGTATTGCGATATAAGCTCCAACTTTATATAAATTCAAAAAATATTTGTTTGTATTTATAAGTTGGACGCCCAATCCAGCTTCTTACACTTAGTATGGGCCATTGTAGCCCAAAGATTGTCCACTTAATGTCAAGTTTAATAAATTTATTTAAATAAGTAAATAATAGGTACTTTAAAATTAAGAGGCGACATTTGATGAAATGTAAATTCTTAAATTGTTTTAGTAAAACTTTATTAAAACTTAAAGGTGCCATTTTTGTTATAACAATTTCATTCTTTTTTTTTTTTGGCCTTTTCTTTTACCTTTTTACTTCAAATGGTATTTTAGTATGGTATGACTACGACTTATATAATAAAATGCATAGGAACAAAATGTAACAAAAGCAATATTTTTGTTTTTTTGATTATAATTAATTCGGGATACCTTATAGATGTCAATCGAAAATATACTCCCCACACACGCACTCACTCAAGGGGAAAGGGCAAATTAGTGGTCAATTCAAAATAAAAAGGAAAGATAGTTTGAGAACTCATTCTTGAATAATCTCCTTTTATTAGTACACAAGTTTGGTATATTTTGAATTTCAAATTTTAATTTAGCAGTATGATATCTTGTCAATGTCTTTTATGTTAATTCAAACTCATTATTAGAAAATTTGACACTGATTCAATTAAAATATTCACATTTAATAAAGTTTTAGGGTCAAATTAATTGATATATTAATGCGAAGAGATCCTTTTCATCTTAGAAATCCTTTTTTTTGATAATATTTCCTTATATTTAAGGCTTCTTATTTAAAATATATATTTTTTATATTCAGTGTAGTAATAACATATTTATTTTATTGTATCAAAAAAAAAAAGACATATTTAGTTAAGTGGGTTATTCCTATATTTTACTAATCAAGAATTATTTATCCAAAAATATAATAATAATAAAAAAAAACTTATATGAAGCAATACATACATACACACACACACACACACACAACACAGACCACCCCACTGCCATGAAAAACCTAAACCTAAACTTAAACTACATATAAAACCAAGAAACCAAAACAAGAACGACATCAAAAGCCCTCATCATCAATCCCTCAAATTTCTCAAAATTCCCAATTTCGTAGGTTGTATAATTTGGTCGATGCTTCTTCTTGACGGGCAAACTTGTGTTAAATGCTCTGTTTCTCTCACATGTCTTCTTCAATCTTCTTCTCTCTCATCTCTTCTCACTCCGAAAATAAATTTCCTCATCAATCCTTAATTTTCCCCGACATATATCCTGCCCACTTTCTTCTTTATTTCATATCCGAGAAATTCTTGTCCTAAGTCTTGAAGAGAAAGTTGTTGAATTTATTAATCACTTCCCACCATGAGTGACCCTTCCAAGGTGTGTGTATGTGTGTGTTGTTCAGTTATTGTTCGTTTATTCGGCTTGTTTGGTTGTGTATGGTGAATTTGCTCTATGTTTTTAGTCTGTTTTGAGTTTTTTTTTGTTTTTTTTGATATTGGTTTGGTTGAAGATTAATTAAGCTATTGTTGCGATTGTGTTTGCTATGTTTTTTTTACAGGCTATAGTGTGATTTTTGTGGTTTTAATCTGTTTTGCCCTTGCAGTTTTCTTACTTTTGTGGGTTTTGATTGAAAAGTTAGAATCTTGACTTATGGGTTCTCTGATGTTTGGGCAAAGTGTGAGGAAAAAAAAAACTTGAAAACCACTATGTTCAAGATGGTGTACCTCAATGTAGGCTTATCCTGAACTAATATCATGAATGCTTTATTTTTATTTTGTGAACCTGCGGTGGAGGTGTTGAATTCACATATATATAGAATGGACCTCCTTTGAAGGTTCAATGGTTAATCTGATTAGAAAGGTTAGTTTATTAGAATTGGCTTTAAGAGCTCCTTTCCAAGTTCAGTTGTGGATCCTATAGAAGGACAACTAGAATCATTGTGATATTTTTCTATATATACAATATTAATTGCCTTAGATTGTATTTAAAGTTAATGCAGGTTGGTCTTTTGGAAATAGTTGAATCTTTTGACAAAAGTCTTCACTTCTGTTTACTTGTTCTATGATATGATTTATACTTGCAAAAGGGGTTGTAGACCATGATCTTGACCCCGTGTGCCCCTCTTTTTTTTTTTTAATATATATTTTATATGTTTTTCTTTTCCGATCTTTTGAGTTCTCTTTCTTCACACCTAGTGTGTAAGGATTTGCTATAATTTATGGGTATTGTTGCACCTAATAATCTATTAACTGCTGAAAGTTTTACTTTCTCCAACTCTTTAGGTGTTACTCTTTGGGTCTTTCACTGAGGATGAAACCCGTTCTTGGCTGAGCCAAACACCTGTGAGTACCCAAAAAAACGAAGAGAAAGGGAAAGAATTGCAAGCCAATTCCCCAAGTCTTGTGCCAGTATTGACTTTTGGTAGTTTTAGCAGTATACCTGATGGACCTGGAGACATGCACTCCTCTTTCATCCAAAAGGGGAATAAGGATGATAAATCAGCTGTGGAACTCGTGCCTCGTCCATTGGAAAACGGAAAATCTCTCACTTTTAATAATGGCCAGCATGGAAATGAAGAAATAATTGATGGAGTTAACTTTCGTGCACTAAATATATCAGATGATAATAACGAATTGCCAGATTATAGTGAGGCCATAAATTTGAATGGATCCATCAATGACTCTACAGTTGAAGCACATTACAAGGAAGCTCAAAATAAGATGGATGTTCCCATTTCAGATAATCGAGATATCTTACCTCGAGGGTTGGTCAACTCTGGCAATCTGTGTTTCCTCAATGCAACCTTGCAGGCTCTATTGTCCTGCACTCCGTTTGTTCAGCTTATACAGGGTCTAAGGAACCGTAATTTTCCCAAGGTTTGTCTTTTTGTTACATGTCTATTTTTTTTCTTGTAATATAGCACCAGAATGTAGATTTATTTCCTTTACTCTTATATAGTTACGAAGGTCTGCTTTCTTGTTTTTAGGTTAGCTATCCAACATTAGCTGCGTTCGCTGAGTTCATTGGTGAATTTGATGTGGTTGGTGGAACCAATGCAAAGAAGAAAGATGTCACTGGACTTGAAACTGGCAGACCATTCAATCCTACCATGTTTGAAGTGGTGCTGAGAAAATTTACTCCTGATGTCTCCGTTAATTTGTCAGGAAGGCCTAGGTCTGCTGTCCTACTCATTTGTCTTGATTAGTTGTGTTTTCATTATCATTTTCTCTTTCCATTGGAGAAAGTTGGTTTTTGTTTTGTGTAATGATTTTTTGTGGATCCCATTAATTTCCTCATGTCAAATCAATCAAAATAATGTTGAAATAAATGTTATAATCTAATTTATTGTGGGTCTTATTAAGAGAATGAAAATGAGTTGTCTCTATGTTGAAAATGAGAGAAACAGTTATAGTTTCAGAGGAAAAAGTAGTTGAAAATGATAAAACAGAAAATGAGAACACACACAATCAATTGACCTCCGACTCTTACGTGATGATGTGCTTGTAACATTTGGATTGAGTTCATTATAAGATCATGGAATTTAACTTCTCAGTCATTTTTGTTGGTAATTGGAGTTGCGTTATTTGCCCTGTAGGATTTAGAGGGATCAATTCTAGGTGTATCTGCGTGATATAGTTATAGTTGAAATGGCATGTCAGATGCTACTTCATGTAGCCTAGCATTTCTTTTCAGAAGTGAAATGATCACATATGCTTTTCTTTCTTAACAGACAAGAGGATGCGCAGGAGTTTTTAAGTTTCATTATGGATCAAATGCATGATGAATTGCTAAAGCTTGAAGGGCAGTCCCACTTGGATGGGACAAATTCATCTCTGGTTTCTACATCAGAAGGCGATGAGTGGGAGACAGTCGGCCCAAAGAATAAATCTGCAGTGACAAGAACACAGAGTTTTGTACCTTCTGAACTCAGCTCAATTTTTGGCGGACAAGTGCGAAGTGTTGTGAAGGCCAGGGGTAAGTTATCTGGTGATTGACAAAATTATCCATTGATACTTATATGGTTTGCTATATAACATATCATGAAATGTGTAGCAATAATAAATTGAAATATTGCCAAAATGCTTAACTGATTAAATGTTTTGTGTGAACTTTTCTGCTATCACAATCTAAAGGAGTCATGTCTAGGGGTGCATTTAGTTGAGGTTCGGAAGTAGTTTCCAGTGTGTCAATCTATACACCTATGTATATAAAAGATGTGGACAATGCAAATTTGATCATTCTGCCTGATATTCTTCATCGTATTAGCGGGCTTTTGTCTGGCTCGTGTTCCATGATTTGAGTAGTTAATGATGTTTTTCGTCTTGACATAAATTAGTCATTTGGCAAGTGATGTGAATTTTTATGTTTAAAACCTGGTCTATTTGCGTTTCCTTTTGTTATCAACATTTCTCTTGGATTTAGTTATTCTTGATACAGAGCTGAAATTTATTGTTCTGATTGTCAATGGATCTGATTGGGAGTATTATTGTACTTGTTATGGACAGGCAACAAAGCCTCCGCCACTGTTCAGCCATTCCTTTTGCTCCATCTAGATATTTCTCATGAAGCGATTCGAACCATTGAAGATGCTCTTCGTTTATTTTCGGCCCCAGAAACACTGAATGAATACCGAGCATCGACAGCAGGAAAGGTAAATCTACATGATTTTACATCATCTTTTATCATTTACGATATGGTAATAATTTTTCTTATTACGTCTTTAACTGTTTTGGTGGAAATTTGTTGTGCAAAGGTCCATGTTATCGTTGTGTGTACTCGTGTGCCGAAGATTTCTTGAGGAAAACTTATCAGTTTTTAATGTGGTTTTGCATGTTTAACACACTTAAGGATTGTTGACCAATTGATGTTGAAAATCATTTTGTACTATGTCTTTTCTAATGGCTGTTATCTTTCACTTCGAATTGGACGGTACTGTATGAGATTCAATGAGTTGTTTCTATCAGTTAGATCAATCACATGATACATAGTGTTATTTCTGATTCTGATAATTAGGACTGAACATTTAATTTTTTCTGACTTTAAAGGGTTTAAAAAGGACCGAGTCGCCCAAAAAGTGAAAAAGTACCGTGACATGTCACAGAAGATAACGATAATAGAGAGCAATTCAGACTTTTAACTATAGGCGCTAAATTACGGCCCTTGCAAGTAAAAAATTAAGTCAAACAGAATGCATGGTCTTGTAATATATATTTGTAAGGGTTTCTTATGGAAATCCCTTTGAGGTCAGGTTTGTTTTTACAAAGACCCTTGTTACAAATAAGAAACAACCTCCTTATGTTAGTCCCGTCTTATGAATACCTCGCAGCGGGATATGTAATTTCCATTCCACTTGAGGACTTGGCATTTAGGTCTGTTTCTTGGCTAGTTAAGATTAACGCGAGTGCTTAGTTTTGGTGTCATATATAGTTAATATGAATACCGTGGTCCAATGTAGGTTAAAACACTTAGCAATTGGTGATAGCAGGCGGGCACTAATGTTGATAAATTACTTATCTTTGGTTTTTTTTTTGGACTAGTTCCCTAATGGCAACAATATATTGTGTTATTTCAGGCCGGAGTTGTCGCTGCCAGAAAATCTGTCAACATACAAGCACTTCCAAAGATAATGATCTTACATCTGATGCGTTTCAGCTATGGCAGCCACGGAAGCACCAAATTGCATAAGGCTGTCCGTTTCCCTCTTGAGCTGGTCTTAAGCCGTGATCTGCTTGTTTCTTCCTCTGTGGAGGTAATATTTCTCTGTTAAACCTAGCCATAAAAGGGTAAAATCTAACTCATGAAGCATACATGTGTTGCCATAATGCCGAACTATCTGTGAATAGTAATGAACATAGTTACACCAGATTCGAGGAAGGCAGATTTTGAACGAGGGCTTCTACAGAGTTATTATTGGTTAATATATTAATTACACTGAGTATTATTTTAGAAATAATTACAGGGCCCTCCCCTATAATCGTACTCAATTGCGCATATTTTCTTTCTTGGTCTGAAAATTACACATACCTCCCTTGTAACTTATGTTTACATTGCAATCCTCCTTTTGTCTATCATTACATTATACATATACTTAAGTAATGCCATAAGTTAAATTTGTGTTAGCTTTTTCCAACTTATTCATGCATATATCGATATGTTATTCGAGTCCGCCTGAAAAATTTCTCAATTTTGATCAATTTTGATGGCAGGGCCGAAAATATGAACTCGTTTCCACAGTGACGCATCATGGGAGGGAAGCATCAAAGGGGCACTATACGGCAGATGTGCGTTACCCAAACGGCCAGTGGCTGCGATTCGATGATTCATTTGTCACTGCTATCAGCATGAGCAAAGTGTTACACGACCAGGCTTACGTTCTCTTCTACAAGCGAGTATAGAACTATGGGAGCGCTACAAATTGATACACATTTGATCTCCTTTAGCTTCTGCTTCTGCGTTTTTAAGCACTTAGCATATTGTGAAGCTGATGAGTTCTGAGATATACTGCCAATGGTGTTGAGAGATGTGCCAGAGGATGTAAGAAAGTTTTGTTCGTGGTTTTAATGTTAATTATGTGGTGTCCTGTATGTGATGCTCCAGTTTTTGAACATTATTATCATGTAGTGTAATTGAGAAATTTATTTTGTAAGTTTTACATGACAACCGAAATTAATTTGATTGACAATGAGATGCAAGCTTCCACACACAACCGCAAGTATTGCAGTTTGGACCTCTCTCTTTCTCTCTCTCTCTCTCTCTCTCTCTCTCTCTCTCTCTCTCTCTCTCTCTCGTGTGCCTGCGTGGACACGCTTAGACGTGGTTTTGATGCGGAACACTGTTAGGTAATAATCTATTTCTATCTCTCTCTCTCTCGTGCATGCGCGCACGAGCATAGAGATGTTTTTGATGTGGAACACTGTCGGGTAATAATCTACGGGTGTAAGTTGAGTTGAACTGGCTTTCTTATTAGATCAACGAGTTGGTTTTTTGGTATTTCCCTCTTGATATTTTTTTAAATTACTAATATTGGATGTTTTAAAAGGACTATGTATAGTAAATTAGTTTCTGATTTCCTGAAAGTTTGAGTTTTATATTCTACTTAGTGAATCTTTTTAATATTTACTTCTTATATTCTTTTAAATGAGTAATATTAGATATTTAAATTATTATTTAGAACTATTTTCATGTCAAATTTAATTATCATTATATTTTTATTTCTTAGCATTATGATTTTTATTACAGTCGAATTTTATGCTATAGGTAGTAATCTATACATATATGAATTTCTATGTTATATATATATATATTAACCAATATGTGTGTGGCTTTTCAATAATTAGATTATAATTTTCGTATATTTGTATGTTTAGTTTTGGCTCCACCAGTGAATTCTTTATTCCCTTTTTCAATTATTACTCTTTATTATTGTTATCAATGGAATACAACTTATAAACTTGCTAGACAATAAACGAAGTTGGCTTATATTATTAAATTGTATATCATCGATCAAACAGTAAAAAAAGTTGAATCGATCCAAACAAGTCATTATTAGAATTTAGTTTGATTTTTTTTTTAATATTATCGGACTTGATATTATGTTTGAGCCTAATTTTAATAAATAAAAGAATTAAATTAATTAGAACATACTTTAATTGAATCAAATTCTAATAAAGTTGAGATAATTTGATAATTTTACATATAATTTGTTATTTTCATTTAATTGAATACAACTCAAATCTTCCAATCTCCTTCGACAGATAAATGTGTTCAAGTCTGATTTATTGCCGCATTCAAATGAGCTTTCGGTATTCGATTTTGATTGAATATCGAACAATTTAATTTACTTTTCAAATTTAATTATCTATGAAATAAATAACTTACAACCCCGCCTTATATATATGATGATGCTAGTGGTGGAGCTAGGGCCCCGACATTAGAAGGTGCACCATCAGCTATAGGTTAATGATAATATAAATAATTAAATTAAAAGAAAAAATAGAGAATGCGATGGAGAACGCCTAAGGAGATCATTAAAGAAAAATTACGATAAACTTAAATTTAATGATCTATGGAGGGTAATTTTAACGTCAGTGGGGGTGCACGCACATTCCTTGAAATATATGTGGCTCTGACACTAGTTCATATCAGGCGCAGCTCCAAGGACCACAGGATAAGTCCACATAATGTACGGTCAAAATATATCTTAATTAATTTCATCGGAACCTACAGAAAAAGGATGCATTTGTAATTTTAAAATTGGCTACTGGATGTATGTGTAATTTTCAATGTAAGAAGGACACAATTGGTAATTTTATATTTTTCTAGAGGTGTAGATGTAATTAAATTTTATGATGGGCCCATTGTTAAAATAAAATGGAAAAGTAGCAAATTAAAGCGTGATAATTTATGGATATTTAAGGGGCAATAAATTTAATTGATCATCAAAAATTTCGATTGTAATATTAAATTCTTTTTACCAAACAAAAAGGAAAAAAAGAATGTTCTTGTAAAAGCGCACTATGGCCTCCTTTTAGGCTATGTAATTATGAGTTTGGGGTAAAATAATGGTGACAAAGGTACAATCTTAAAACAGTTGATTTTGTGATCCATTATCACTAAATAAAGTGGCTTTTTTTAATAAAAAAAAATCATAGAAAATAAATAAATAAATTAAAAAATAAAGCGTAAAACTTTGAAGGATTATTGCTTCATAATTGTGGGCAAAAAGCAAAAATGTTGTTCTTGAAAGCCACTAATCCCGGGTTAACTATGGACCATCAATCATTTAATCATAATTAAGATAAGTACCAAGGATGCTATAATTAAGGTTTGATTGTAATGTTAATCCGTGCATGAAATTTGAGTTGTTTTTTACTTTTTCCTTTTTATTGTGTTTTTTTTTTTTACAAAGATTTATTATATATATATATCTCAAAGATTCAATAAAAAGCTAATAATATAAGAAATTAATTAGATTCATATTAAATACAATTATGTTCACATAAAATTTCTTTTGAGACCTAAACTCAGACGAAGATGTAATTTTTAGATTGGCCAAATCAATAAGAGCTAGCTCAAATAATGAATCAAGGCCCCAAAATAATAAGGTATTGTGTTCAAACTCCATCATAAAATATGTATTTATTTATTAATTTATCTATTTTTATAATAAATATTAATCAATTAAAAATTATCATAGGTGTTCCTATTTGACCTTTGTAGTGTAATTACGCTGCAATCAATTTATTCAAAAAGAAAAACAAGTTAATTTAATAAGAGTGCAGTATGGCCTATGTTCTCTTATGATAACTTTCCTTTGAATTTGGAATCATTGAACTTTTGGGTTCTGATGCGGCTGGAAAATGGCGTCCCACATCGGGTGCAGATGAGGGGCCTGAGTACCTTATAAGTGCCAGGTGATCTCTCATAGTACAGACGCATTTTGTCAAAACCCCCCGTCCTGATCGGAAGGTCTTAATGGGCGCAGGAGGGACAGTATCTGTACAGTGGCCGGGCGTGTGATCAAATCCATGGCTCAACCCTGTTGCATAAGACCACGCAGGCGGGACAGTATCTGTGCTATGGCCCCGAGTGGAGGTGTCGCAGGACCATCATCATATGGCGCCCACCGTGGGGCCGAAAAGGTCCCAAGCCCCTCGTCTGGGGGGGCTTATGATGCGGCTGGAAAATGGCGTCCCACATCGGGTGCAGACGAGGGGCCTGAGTACCTTATAAGTGCCAGGTGATCTCTCATAGTACAGAGGCCTTTTGAAAACCCCCCGTGGACGCAACCCTGTTGCATAAGACCACGCAGGCGGGACAATATCTGTGCTATGGTCCCGGGTGGAGGTGTCGCAGGACCATCATCAGGTTCGAATTCTCTTCTCCTTTCCCCTTTCTCCTAGAGCAGGTGTGTGTGTGTGTGTACACGTGTGATGTATCGTTTCGATTGATATCTGTAGGGTATTTCGAATGAATTGTATCAAATAAACAAATAATAAAAAAAAACTTTCCACACTTTTTTCTTTTACTTTATTTTTCGATTTTTTTTTTAACTCATAACGACAAAAATAAAATGAAACACAAACATCCAAAAGCAGCCAAAATCGAGAAAGTGATTGGGGGCTTAAAAAAAAGACTTTGATATTTGATGGGACCATATAGCTATTATTTTGCCGAATATTGGCCATTTCAATACACTTGCAAAAGGAAATAAGTTTATAGGTCGGTAGCAACTTCTTTGTTCTTATTTCCCATCCTGGTCTGAAATTCAAGATTTTGCTTAATCATTGGTTTTTATTGTAATCATCTGACCTAATACTCTAAATTAAAATTTGGAAGTTAGTCAAAATTTACCTTACAAAATGGCAACTTTTGAATACTACATATAACATGTAATAAGCCTCAAAAAAGCCAAACCCAACATTTAGTAGGTAGCTTCAATTTTAGTAGCAACATATAATTCACAATGATTTTTTCGTTGGAAAACTCTTATATGCATCGTATATGACATATTTAAATTATCATTAATATTCACTGTATGAGAGCTATATTGGACAAAGTCGTATTGTTGTTGCTAAGTATCTCACCTGAATTAATTAGGGATAAAAATATTTCGCCAACCGAAATATAACGTTTTGTGGATTTAACTATCTAAACTTTTTTTAGTTGTCGATCACCGCCTAAAGCATATTGATTCTTGCAATTTACTACCTAATCTACAAATTCCAGTGACCTAAACTTTTTTGTAGTCGATTACCACCTAAAGTATAAGAGTTTGGTAATTTACCACCTAAAGTATATGGGTATTATACTTTACGACCTATTGATGACTTCAGTCAAAAAATCGTCAAATTTTTATCACATGACATACACATGACCTTACTAAGGACAAATCCATCCTTTTGAATTAATGCGCACTCAGAAAGATGTGAAAATTGTTAGCAACAAGATTCGAACTCGGGCATTGATTAGTCCCATTTGCCCTCAAAGTGAAAAATATCTAAGAAAATGCAGAAAAATGAAAAAGCCCATTTTGCCTTTAAAGTGATAACATTTATTAAAAATAAAGAAAAAAGAAATTATCTCTTTCCTCCAAATTACAGGCTCTGAAGTTAACTGATTTGCCCTCAGTAAGATCATGTGTGTGTCATGTGATAAATTCAACGATTTTTTTAATCGAAATTCATAAATCCATGTTCTTCAATAGTGCTTGAAATATAAACACATATTGGTTGTGAATTCCAGTGTGGCTAAATAATCCCACTTGGCACAGACACCAAATCTTATGTTTCACATTCTTACATATTTCACTTAAGTTGAATATGTGACACATACTCATATTTACTTATGTGCTATCTATCGATACAAAGAAATTCAAAAAATAGAATAAAAGATTGATCCACCAATCACATATCTTTCAATAATATAAGATTTTCTAGAGAGTGATCTTGACTCTTGAATTTCTATTCAAGCATGATACCAAGAATACCTTTGCTTAGCCTAACCTTTCTAGAAAGTCAAGTTACTAGAACCAAAAAAATGTAAAATCAGTATTTCTTGAAATTATCTTTTTATCACAACATTTATTGAAATTACATTATCTAATTTTATCACACTAAATATGTCAAAATTAAAAATAATAATAAAAAAAATCACTTGGTCACCCTCAATCAATCATATAGCTAATATTATTATATTTATCATATAATTGGTTGTTTTCTTTTTTCTACTAAATACATGTCACAACACGCTCAGAACATCATCAATTTTGATTTGATCGAATTGGATTTGAACTGGAAATTTTCACTTAACTGAACTTAAATTCCGAGCAAGGAGTTCACCAAAATATACATTCACTCTATTTGAGTCCTATATATATATATATATATATATCAAACGATTCAAAATGTCACATTATTAATTCGCTTAAAAAATATCAACATACAAACTATAAGAAAATCACAACCATTTCGTTCATACATGGGGTTTAAACACTGAATTCATACAAAAATTTTCTACTAACATTAGAATGAAATATAGTTAAAACAACAGAAGAAGAAGAAGAAGAAGAAGAAGAAGAAGAAGAAGAAGAAGAAGAAGAAGAAAAAGAGCGCATAAAAATGGCATGAGCTGATTCAAGAGAAACAGAGAATCAGACAACTTCCATTAACGTACTTCACACTCTATTTATTAACTATTATTACAATATTACACTAATTAAGCTTGTTTCATTAACTGATACTCATTAATTTCCCCAAAGTGTTGCTGTTTATGTTTCATCTCCTTTTTGCTCCAGTGTTTATTAATGAACGCCTCAACTCTCCGCTGGAACTCCTCGCCGCTCAGCCTCTCCATCTCCGCCGCGTTGAACTCGCCGGAAAACTTCCTTCCCCGGCGGCGCTTCTGCGTCTCCGATCGCCGGAGCTCCCCCCGCGGCGGCCGCACCGCGATCTCTCTTTTCAGTTTCTCCGACTGAGTCCTCTGAAACCTCCTTATCTGCCTTGTCGCCTCCTCTATCGCCGCCGCCACGTCATCACATTGCACCTCCACCTCCGCCTCCGCCGTGGCCGCGCACTCTACAATCCGCTTCTCCTCCTCCGCCGGAGCACTGTATGGCGTCGTCTCCTCCGGCGCATGCGCCGCCGCGGCAGCCACCTCGCTGTGTTTGACGTAGTCGCCATAGAAATCGGCGCCGCCGCCTCCGGCTCCTCCTGCGGCGGCGTCGCTCCGGCGGCAGAGGACGAACAGAGAGGCGATGATGGCGTTTCCGATGAGGAAAACGACGTGGTGGTTGAGGAGATAAGCGGAGAACTCGACGAGATAAAACGCCGCCTTTTTGAGCTCCACCGTGACACTGGCGGAGGACCATGAAAACAGCCCCAAAAACACCAGAATTTGCGAGATCCGCCACAGCCTCGCCATCCGGCGGAGGCGATTGAACCTGGCGATAGCCTTTTCCTTCTCGAATTTCACAACATCAAAAACCTCAGACGCCATATTCATTCAAAATCTCTCAAACTGATCAGACCTCAAATTAAACAAACAATTCAACGTTAGATTTTTTGTGAAGATTACTGTTTAATTTTCAGGTTGTTCTGAAGGAGGAGGGGGCTGCAAATAGGGGAAATCAGGGGGACTTGAAGGGTTATACACAGAGATCATGTACATAGACACGATGATTGATCAGATTTTGGCGGTCTTTTTGGGTGTTTTTTTTAACGTTGTTGGTGCGGGTGGTGTGTGTGGATTTTGGTCCGATTTTGAGGATGAGTGGGTGCTGTTTAAATACAAGGTTTTTGGGGGTGGAAATGTAAATAATTGGTTGTTTTGGGACCATTTTTGAAAAAAATTCGTTTTTTATTTCAATGATATTTACACTAGTAGGAAAAAAAATTCTTTAAATGATATTTAAACTTGTAGGAATAAATAATCTTACAGAATCTTGATAGAGTTAGGTTTTGTTTTAGCTTTTTATGTAAATTTTTATGTGGTTCATGGCATTACATTAAGTTGAGGATTCCTTGATTCGATAGTAAGGTCCGTGATTAAAGAGATCATGTGTTTGATTTGGACTTATGTCGGCCTTACTCTACTGTATGGTAGGTTGTTCTTCTGCTGCATAATAGTTATATTTTTGTATTGTTATTTGATAGTTGGAATCGATAATTGATTATGAGAGGTAATAATTATATTTGATTTGGATTATTGATGTAATGTTTCAAATGTATTGTGTCATTTCTCTCTCTCAAAAAATAAAAAAAAAGGTGTTACATTAAATTATTATTATTATTATTATTATTATTATATATTATAATTGTACAATAATTGAAATCATATATTTTAATAAATATGAGAAATTTTCACAGAATCATATTCGACTGCACTGACACTAATTACGCAATGAGTAAATTAATTACAATTGTATATATTTTAGGGAGAGCAATCAATCACGAGTATTGTTGCTTTTTTATGTGATTTATTACGTGCGGCCAAATTGTTTCGGAAAAGAATTGAAATTATGAAAATCTTTTAGTTATATTTTGGAAAAAAAAATTGTAATCTGAATTAATGTCTGTCTTTATATTGATTGTTAGAAAATAGTTTGTCTAAATCAAACCAAATATAGTAGATGTTATGAGTTATTTGGTCATTTTTAGAATTGGACAAGATTATGTCACACTACCTTGGTCGGAAGAAAAAATGAAGCAAAATTAATTATGTTCAAAGGTAGTTTTGAGTATAATTAAATGAATTTTAGGACACTTGAAAGTTCATTAACATTAAAATTATCCTAGTATCACTAGAAAATATAGGTTAAAAAAATAAATAACTTCATTTTGAATCATGACAATATTTTTAATATTTTTTTAAATGAATGAATAAATATATTCTGAGATTTGTAATCTCCATGCCAGTTGTTAGATATGATTCATGTATAATAATAAGGCCTCCAAGCTAATTGTGGTCCTAAACTTTTTTTGTACTCACTTTAGATTAATGAAACCTTCAAACCATATCATTTTGCAATTATTATTATTTTTTTTTTCATGAAACTGCCAATCATTTACGTTTGAATTTATCAATGGTTTATATTACAATCATGAAATTTGCGTTTCCTAAGAATAATGAAGCAAAACTCTACTCTTAGCCTCTTTTTGTTTATTTCTTTTTATTTATTTTGATTGTTAGGAGGGACGGAGTGGGGGTTGGAGGGATTGGAGGGGGCTGTCATTCCCCTCAAGTTCATATCAAACTAAAACTTACATATATTTTTATGAAAAATTTGAATTTTGTACCCCTACCCCCCAAAATCATAAAAACCCCTTTAATATTTTATACAAATTTGACCCTGCTCCCCAAACAAGAATTTCTGGCTCCGTCCTTGATGGTTAGCGAACCGAAACAATAATTCAACAAACTTGTGGACAAATTTGCTAAAAAAATAATTAGCTCAAAATTTAGAAGTTTATTCTATCAATTTACCATTTTTTTAAATGGCTATTGAGATGTTAAAAATGTCACTGTAAGTGAATACTGTGACATTTTAAATTTGAAGATATTAATTAGCTAAGAGTATCACTCAATTAATTAAGTTAATCAATAGTTTATTTTGACTTTTTACAGTGTTAGAAAAATATAATTTACTTCAAAGTTCAGTATAGCGTTGATGCATGTTCTTTGCAGTATCAAAGTTAGTGTATAACTGAAACATTCCTGTGTAGTATCAAAATTTAAAACTATCATGTCATACTTATTGAAGTAGGCCTCAAATGTAGACTTCGCCTTCTCTTTTATTTGTCACTTTAGCGAAAAAAATTGTTTCAAAATATTTGCCTTTTTCACATTTCTAGGCGTCGTATTTAATATTTTTTTCCAAACATACCCTTTCACTTTAATAAGTATCATTCATAAATTCCTAAAAAAATCATAACAACTCATTAATTAGGGTAATTAACTCAAAAGGACATTTTAGTCTTATTAATCTAAAATTATGAAATTGTCATTCATATTTTTTGTGCAAAAATCTTGAACGACAAATAAAAAGATAACACAAAGAGTACACATTTATAAATAATCCTAAATTTCTTAAAAATTAATGATTTGATCGATATCACAATTGCCTCTTAACACTAATAACCTCCAAATATTTCGTGTCTATGATAATCATGATCGACTTTGATATCATTTGTCACGTCTCAAGCCTGCAACTAAAATTTTGCCAATAATTTTTTTTGATAATTATTTTGCATTGTCTTTATTTATTTATTTGTGAACCACTCCCACTTTTGGTCACAATTGGGACTAGGAGTTACGACTTGATTATGCCCAAGACTTGCACGAATTTCGTAAGTGCTTAGCAATCGATAACATACAAATCAAAGAATCTAATCGGATAGAGACAGTTCTTTTTGTTGATCTTTCAATTTTGAGTTACCCACATTTGGTTATTTCTAAAATGTCACATTCGAAAATAAATAATTTAAGACATTGACATATTTACTAGAAATAAATATCTGAAACTTTGACTAATTTCCAAGAAAAAACAGCTTTAATGTATACTGCAAATAATTGAGTTCAAAATCGATAAAATATCAAGTATTCCCACTATTTTGTTTAATTCTAATTTCTAGCTACCCAAACTAATAATTCAGTAGACATGAATCCAAAAGTCACTCCAAAAGTCCACCCTTTGCTAATATTTAAACTAACCTCAATGATTTTAAGCCCATTGTTTTGAAAAATAATCTCAAATACATTGAATATATAAAGCAATCATACGATTTTATAGATGCTGCAGTGAGTACAATATATCAGGTAATTCCATATAGTTTCTTCTTTTCGATCATCATCATCTTCTTCTTCTTCTTTTTTTTTCTCACTGCGAAAAAACATTAACTTTGGAGGCATATTAATTAGATACAGACATATATTGATATGCAAAAATCACTTATGGAAGCTCTTTATTTTTAATAACCCTTATAGAGACTGGTAATTTTTAAGAGTCATACTTAAATATAAAAAGCCTCCAATCTTATAATTTGCCTGTAAAAGTTGTATGTGGCGGTGATTTCAGATAGGTGCCTCTATTTTTATTTGTAATTGTGACTACGGTGGCTATTTTTTTTTAAAGGCCTCCTTATATTTATGGTGATATATTTTTAATATATAGAGACAAATGAAATAACCTAATATCATATTTGTTGTAGTGTGAAGTGTCTTATTCTTCTTCTTTAATAATTCATGCCGATAAAATTATAACATTATTATACACCAATATCATACATATCAACCTTGATATAGTTTGTTTAACATATGACATCGTTTAAGTTTCTCTAGCATATTGAGATTAAAAATTACTAAAATGCTCAATAATTGAAAACAAAGAAACGAGTGCTTATGTTTGATAAGAATCTATTCAAAAAAGGACAAAGAAATAGATAAATGAAGAAAATATGAATATTTGTGTATGCTTCACCATTTTTTTTTAAGAAATAAAAATACTTATTCTCCCAAACTATAATACTTTTTATATATTGTCATACGAACTGTTACGAGTTATTTACCATATAAACTTTACAGTTTTCACATTTAACCTCGTCCTATCATTTTCTAACAATAAGTGACTTCTTGCATAAAGACAGATATTTTATTTTCGTTCACTTTTATTATCGGAAAATAATCGTAGAGAGTTAAGTGTGAAAAATATAAAATTTATATGATAAAGTACAATTTGTAAAAATTGATAATGCGATATGTAAGATACACTATAATTTGAGATGTTAAGTGTTTTTATCCAAAAAAAAAAAAAAAAAAAAACAAGAAAAAAGAAACAAACAGAGAGATACAATGAAAGGACGTTAAAGTAGAATTTGGCATGCTTTTTGGTAGCACTTTTTACTATTCCCCGACGTGAACGTCAAGAACTTGAGTCCTCAATTATTTGCATGTAATTGCCATGAAATTTCGTTGGAAAAAAATAAAGCAAATTCAAAAGGCTAATAAATAAATAAAACTAGCCTTTTAAAATAAATAAATATAATTATCTAATTAAAAAAAGACAAGACCGTGAACTCGTGTGGCTGAGCCAAATTTCTGCAGGAATACGCTCAAATCACGTGCATCCCAACCCCCGGCGTCCCTCTCTCTCTTCTTTTTAGTTATCCGTATTGCCATTTCGCCCCGTCAAAGACTCAAAGGGGTCTCTCTCTCTCTCTCTCTTTCTCGCGCGCGCTCGCTCTTCTTTTTAGTTATGGTATTGCCATTTTACCCCGTCAAAGGGGTCACCTGGATGGGTACTTTGCACCTACTGTACCAGAAATACTTGACTGATTAAAATGGTACTCTCAAACAGCTATTTACAAGAATTCAAAAAAAGCGGCGAAAATTTCAAAATCTCCCCACAAGTTCCGGTTAATTCTATAAATGGTCCTCGAAGTTGTTGGATTATAAATGTTCTTAGTAACTTTCATAAAATTTTTAATTTGATAACAACTCAAAAATGTAAAATCTTTTGTAATACAAGATGAAGTGTTCACATTTCAATCTCAGCTGCAAAAATATTGCAATGCAACAAAAAAATTTCATGACATTGAATACAGGGATGAAATCAAATTTTTTTGTTTGGAACGAAATCGAATTTATATGAAATATTAAAGATTTTTTTATATGAATTGGGGTGCAAAATTTAAAATTTTTGAACAAATACAATTAAATTGTAGTTTGATATAAAATTGGGGGGTTGCCTCCTCTGGCTTCGTCCCTGATTGAACAACTACTAATCGGATAAAACATTAATCACCAACATTGATAAGTATATTACAAAATCAAGCATATTCTTTAGTACTTACTATATTTTTTTTTAAGACATATCACATGTATTGGTCTACTTTAGTAATTAAAAGAAAATTGAGAAAGTTTTATTTCCTATAATTTATCAATTTATTTACAAGAATGCACCCTCTTTAATGACAAACAAATATATTATAAATTTAATTTTGTGACGGATGTCATTTATAACAATATTATTAGTAATTTTCTTATCACTGATTCTTTATTTAGTTATGTTTACATTGAATTTTGTTACTAAATCATTATAGATATCTTAAATATGTGATTGACTCTCTTCAACACAAATTTTCTGTTAATGAAATGAATTTTTCTTGTAGTGTAAAAACCGACACAATTTTTTGACTCGTTTACCGTACGGCTTCGGGAGACTTACTTCGAACTGGGGGCGCTACAATAAAAATAAATTTTTTTTACAAAGATTGACATCATCAATCAAAAACCTCTTAGATTATTTCAAAATTTTCCCATGAATTGAGTGCTTCTTTTTTCTCTTTTTCCTTATTTATTTTTGGCTTTTTCTCCAACTTATCCCCTAATAATAATTTTTAATATGCTTTTAGGATAAGATGAGAAAAAGAATTTGTTGCGCGCGTTTTGTACTGCCACATTTCATTTAAGTTGAACTTCAAAGCAAAAAAGTTTCCCAAATGGATCACGGTTGGTATTTGCTTTTTTCACCCCCTCACAAGTACATAACTTTTGAGAAAAAAAAAGGGTTGAAATTCATGTTTATGGGGAGTTGTAAAATGGACTCAAAATCTATACATCTTGGGTAAAATTACAAGATTAGTCCCATAAATTAGGAGGTTTGATCAAATAAGAGGTTTGATCAAATAAGTCTCATAATTTTCGAAATAGTTAAAAATAGTTTTTATTTTTTTTTGAAATAAAAATAGTTTTATTATGTTCTGTTGTAATTTTGGTTCCGCCGCCAGTTGTCTTTTTTTTTTCATTTGAACCATCTAATTTCTGACTATTGACCGACTAATTCGAATTCGAAAACTGTAGTCTGTAGATGCTTAATATGGGGTGACTCTCCTAATTCAGTTGCTTCAATCACAACTTCAAAATTTGAATTTTGGATGTTGATTAATTGATCTAACACCTCATTCAAATAGACCAACTAGTAGTTACTTTTTTTTTTTTTTTTACCAAGAAAGGTTGTTTGGAGCTCTTCTATAAAAAAAAAAAAAAAAAAAGAGCAAAACCTCAGTAAATTTTGTAATAAGAAAATCATAGTTAAATAAGTGAAATGTTATTTTTTAAAATTGTGTTAACTAGTTGGGTACAACTTGGGGAGCATTTATTTCCTTCATAATTAAAGATATTCATTTAATAAAATGGAACCAAACTGAACAAAGATATTTGGTGAACTAAAATTGAGAATTATATTATCAGACCCATAAATTTCGAGACTGATAAAATTACGTTTTATAATTTTTAATTTTGTCTCTTAAAATTAAAATTTCCTACCTATATTGATTTGACACATCATAATACCAACAACAATTTTTATTAGTCATTTGACCGAAATAAAATAAAATAAAATAGCACAACAATTTATAATCCGTTTGGATGAATTTTTTAAAAAGAGAAGTACTTTTTTAAAAAAAAAAAACAAATTCAATTAAAAAAAATGTGTTTGATTGCGCTTTCTTAAGAAGCATAAACTAGAAAAAAGTTCAAATTTGGATTTTTTTTTTGGAAGTTATCTAAAGTAGTTTCAAAGAAAAATACTTTTTAAAGTATTTTTAATTATGTATCCAAATACAAAATTGTTTGACTTAACAAAAATTCTACTATAAAAAGTACTACTCGACAAATATTTTTTTAAGTCTATCCAAACGGACTCGTATCTTGTTCAAATCATTCTCTTTTTCAACCATATTTCAAGGAAGCAAGAAATAACTTTAGAGGGGGTGTCAAAATCTCCTAATCTTTCGGTAACTAAACTTAATTAAGGGACAATTAGTGGCTAAGTCCATTCTTTCGGCCTTTAATGATGAAAGAGTGATTGAGATTAGGTGTAAAGATGAAGAAAAAGTTGATAGTATATATCTGGGGTTTATTTTGTTGAACCCCACCACATAATCTGACCAATAATTACCCTTTTCAACCAGCACTAATGTATGATTAGTTCTAATTGTGCTTCTTGAAATCATTTTGCTACCCACTTTGATGAGTTACATTTGTGTGCACGTGTGACGAAGACCCATGGACCATAATCATCCCCTTTAAATTAGGGCATACTTAAGGTAATCTCTCTCTCTTGATAATACGAACATACTCCACCTACCCATGCGTACTATCAAAATTTGAACCCCTAGCGATACTCTCCGTGCTTCTAAAGATGAGATACATGTTTATTAGGCTGAAGGCCTTGGACATGTGTGTGTATAATTTACATTTTGTATTTGATCATTTTTGGAATAAATTGAAGAATATATTTGAATAATTCTTATTGGTTTGTTGGTTTCAAATAGCTTTAATAGACTCTGCAAAAAATAAAAATTAGTGATATTATATTAAGTTATAATACTAAAGTTGTCACTAACTATATAGTTGAGCGTGGCAACCAATTCTATTTTGTCACTATAATGATTTTTACAAACTTAATGTTGATAAAAAAATTTTTGTTTAAATTCTAATAATATAATTAGTAACACGTATAGTGAGTGGTTGATAGTGACAACATATCCTTGTCAAGAACTATGGTTGCGAATACTTAGAGAGGTCCCGATTTCAAACCTAAAAAGAAAAAAAATATCAATTAGAATTAAGAAAATTGAGTCCCATTGACCCAAACTTGTAATTGATTGGAACATAAGAAAACCAAAAAAGTAACAAAAGTTAGAGAAAACATATGATAACATATTCAATTTTGCAACCAATTAGTGTCGCCTATTTATTAACTACCCAATTCATTACCAAATTTTCCCAAACAACGTCATTGCCTTGAAAGCTTTTGCTTGCTTTATAGATGAAATTTGAAATTGAATTCTAGAGAAGAAAAGGAAAGTAAAATAAAAATAAAATGGAAAAAAATATCATATGTGTCTGACTATTGTTTACTAACCTAACTTCACAAGAAATCCCAAAATTCATGATGTAAGTTGATTTTATTTTAATCAAGAGATTCGAGCAATTATACTAAAGTGGCAATTTTTACTCGAATTTGGTTGTCGTATCACTAATTCTATATGTCATGTTAGAATAATTTGCCATATTCGGGTAAAAATAAAATTAAAAACTGCAAATATTTTTAAGGGATAATTATTTCCATTTTCCTTAAGTTTAAGCGAAATTACAAATAACTCTTTCTTGTTTTAAAAATTACCAATATTCCTTTGATATATATCAATATTTACAAAAAAACACCCTGCCATTAGTGAATTATCGAAAATACCCTTGGTCAATTTTTTCATTTTTTGAGGACCAAAATACTATTGTTTATTGTAAGGTTTAGAAACTTGAACGGTGTTTATGATAAGTTTTCGAATTACATAAGGGTATATCTGTAATATTTTTGGAAAAAAAGACATTTAATGATGGGTCGTGCTCTCTGATGGGCTTTTCTGGCAGAATTTGAAAGGGTCTTGAGTTAATTGCAATGAGCAACACATTGGTAAAGTCCATGTCAGGATAGGGCTGATAGTGGTAGAGGAATTGGACACATGAGATGTAATGACGAGTTAGGATTTGATATAATTTTTGTTCAATTAAATTCAAATTGATGGAACGTTAACAAAATTCATTGAGAAGTTTTGACGGGTTTGAGGGATGAAAAAATTAATGTGTATCTTCACTATCTGGGTGGTGACAATACGATGGTGGCGTGGAGTATTGTTTATGTTCAAAATAAGAGGGAATTATTTGAAAATTTGCCTAAACTTAGGAGAAGTAAGAGTAATTCTCCTTTACATGTATCTAGGAGCAAAAAAGGCATTGCATTCTCTTTGTCTGATTTAGCAACAAGGGAACAAAACTCATGGGGTATTGGTAATTTTCGAAACAAGAAAGGTAATTATCCCTATTTTAAATATATCATACTACAATTAAAATTTGACAAAACAAAGACAACCCAAATAAAATTAACTTGAAAATTCATTATTGCATTCTTCCCCTAACTTATTCATTTATCATAATATTGAGTGATGTACCAAATAGCTACAAATGACACACACCAAATGGTCCCAAAAAGACTTCATGATACTAAATTAATGATATGAATAATTAATTTAGTGAACAATTTGAATATATACTATCCCAATTAATAAAATTTCCTCAACTTTTCGTTAAAAATGTTATAACGACTTAGGATACTGTCACAATAAAAACAAATCAGATCCTTACAAATTTCAACTCGGCATATGGTGCGAAGACTAATGAAAAACAATAGCAAAGTGCATCAAAGGGATTGCTTTTCTAGTTTTCGTAGTGAAAGTTGGAGAAAAATAATGGAAAAAGCAAAAGGGATCAATTAAAAAGCTGTAAAATCCTTGGTTTGAAAGCATACACATCTTATGTCATGGTTTATGAAAATATCCATTAGTAGTCCTCTTTTGACTTGGGAATATTATTATTGGATATTTTAAAACCACACTTTAAAGAACAAAGAATGATTCTTGTGATACAAATCTCATTGTAGTACAGATATTATGTATCGAACACATAGTGATAAATTTACACAGTTTTGACACAATTTTAGCATGACGAGAAACATCTCATCAGCAACACAATTTCTTTTAGGGATAATTAGACCCACCTTCCCTAATTTTAGGTGAAATTATAAATGATCCCCCTTTATTTCGAAAGCTACCAACACCCCCTAATGTTATTGTCATTTAACAAAAAAATCCAACTTGTTAATAACTTTCGAATTTATCAATAATTTTTTCGCATCATAGTAGTCGCCCCATCACCAAGAGATGCGATTCATCAAGCCCGAAAAAACTCCCCAATCAATTTTATAATTCCACAAATTTTTGCGAAGTAATTTCATTTTATACAATAACAACCACTACCAAGCTTTACCATACAATTCGACACCACTACTACTTTTTTTTTTCTTTTCAAATTGTTTTCATATATAGCTTCTACATCTTAAACTTGTTAAGATCATGCGAATTTTATTTCAAAACAGCACCAAAAACATAAGGAATACAATTTGTAATTGCGTCTTGGGTTGACGAATGATGGATTTTGTTAAACTATATATACATTAGGGAGTATGCCTGTATTTGAAAATTTTAAGGGAGATGGGTGCAATTATCCCTTTTTTTTATTCATATTTTGTACAATCTTTATGTTATAAGGTTAAAGAGTAATAATGACAAATTATTTCAATAATTCTATATCACATCATCGAAATTTATTATTTTTTTTGGAACCGTTTTTAAGTTTACTTTCTGTTTTCCATGCAATATTGCTATATTTCATAATTGTTTTAATTAACATCCGATATATAATCAATATCAACATCAGACTTTCACCAAAAAAAAAAAAATATCAACATCAGACTGTCGAATATATTTATATTTCAGTATATAAAATTTATAATGACAGCTGTATTCCAGGCATATCATATCCTAAGTTATTAAGAACTATGGTATTTGTGCCGTATATGTGTGGCCGTGTTCATATCATTATTTACATATGGATATACATATTTATGTGTGTGTGTGTGTGTGAGAGAGAGAGAGAGAGAGAGAGATCAGGCCAATGACATTCTATGAAGTACTTTTTTAAGTAAAGTGAACTATAACAAAGCGTTTAACCTCCTCAGTGCACACATTTGATGTTAATCCAACAATTAAACATATGCCAAGTTTTAGTGATGATGGCAAGTTTGGTATGTTATATATATATATCAAACCAAAAACTTAAAATTCACACACACACACACACACACACAAACATATATATATATATATATCTATCTATCTCAATCCTTTGGAGCTAAGAAAACTGAAATATCATTGTATCTCACTCTGAATTTCATTTTCATTATAGGGTTTTATATACAAAGTCCCGAAACAATATTCCTTTTTTTTAAGGTAGTGAGAAAGCATTTTCCAATTGCAAACAATGCTGCTAACCTTTTTAGTGCCAGATAGCCAGATTTTTTTGTTCAATTATTTGCCATCTTGATATTGATGTATATAACATGATTCCATAGTATTTCTATTAGCGGGGTGCATTGATTAGGTTGGGTTTAATTTTAGCGAAATTTGACGATAAGAACATTTCGTTACTGTGCCACGATTAGAAATTTGGACAGTTTCAAAGGAAAAAAAGACTTTGTTTGTTATAGGTGGAAATTAATATCATATGTCCATTTTATCATAGTGAATATAATAAGTGCTCAATTATTGGAGTTTCCCAGGGCTGTTAATTGATCGGATTATAATTTGAATTTAATATGAGTTCGATCCGAATTTTAGGATTTTTAATCGATTAACATATTTGAAGAATTAAATCGGAATATATATATATATATATATATATATATGATTAGATAAATAAAAGGATTGAAAATAAAATTAAGTGGTCTGACACTTTAACATCTTAATCCAAAATTTAATAATATTTTTAGTAATTAATGTTTCAACAAAGTTCTTAAATATGATGTAACTTCTGTGACATTATAATTAATAACATAGTAATTTTCATTTTTGAGCCATTTTAATTAAATAAAACAACATTTATTTATTTTTTCTGAATATTCTAAAATAAATTTCTAATATTAATTTTACACGAGTTATTAAATCTTCTTTCGATTATTTGACTTTGAACCTTTAGTTATTATTTATAGGGCGAATTACACTAACCACCCCTGAGGTTAGGCTAATTTACGAAAAACTCTTTATAATTTCAAAAATTACCAAAATCCCATTGAGGTTATACCCATATTACCATTAGCACCTAGCTTTAGATTGACTTATTTTAATTTTTGACAATACCCCTTCCCCTTTTTTGGGTGATTTACACTGACCACCCCTAATGTTAGGCTAATTTATGAAAAACCCCCTATGGTTTTAAAAATTACCAAAAACCCCTTGAGGTTATACCCATATTACAACTAACACCTACTAATAAATAATGTTAATTCAAGCATTGATATGTTATATTTCATAACTATGGCAATAAATACGACATAAGATATTCTTTAGGGTGTAGAGTGTAACTAAACATTTATTTTGTGTTCTATGTTATAAATTTATACTAAATATATGTAATATGTGCTAAATTTGTATTTGAGAAAAATATAATTGCATACGTCGCATATATCCATAATGTGAAATAAGAAATATAGTCATTGATTGAAATAAAAAATTAAAATTAAATAATGCATTTGAAAACTTATTTATAATTAAGTAGAACATAAATTTTGACCTATTTGAGGACTCTAACTCATTTCTCTTAAAATTTACTCTGTATTAGCGATAATATGTCATACTTGATGTGTTGGTAGATACTTTTAATGCATTAAATTTAGAATATTTATTTGAATAAATAATAACATTTTTTTTCAAATATATTACATGAAAATTTTATGATAATAATATTACAGAGGAAAAAAAAAAGAATTAATATTGATAAAGAATAGTATTAAAAGAAGGGCAAATTACTTCACATCATATAATGTAATAAGTCAACCTAAGTAGGTGCTAGTTGTAATATGAGTATAACCTTAGGGAGTTTTTTGTAATTTTTGAAACCATAGAAGGTTTCTTGCAAATTAGCCTAATCTCAGGGGTGGTTAGTATAAATTGCCCAAAAAAGGGGAAGAGGTATTTTCGCAAATTAAAATAAGTCCACCTAAGGCTAGATGCTAGTGGTAATATCGGTATAACCTCCAGGGGAGGTTTGGTAATTTTTGAAATTATAGAGAATTTTTCATAAATTAGCATAACCTCATAGGTAGTCAATGTAATTCGCCCTTATTTATATTATTTGGATGAAATTTTTTATCGGGTTTCAAACTTTTATCAAAATTGGAACTTAATATTAATGTGACATAGTGTATTTTATATTTTGATTATATATATATATATATATATATATATATGATGGGGGGGGGGGGGGGGTGTTTCATATGGGGAAAAGTTTTAGGAGGGTCCCTGTGCCAATTAAGGAGACAAATCTGATTGATGAGTTTGCTAGCGATTTAGGTTTGCTTATTATTTTGCGCTTATGGATAAAGGGTCCCAGCATCCTTGATTTTAATATTTTGATTATATCTATATATATATATATATATGTATATGTATGTACTATGTAGTTTCGTCTCATATCGTGTCCTTATCATTGTGTCTGTGTCCTTGCAACATAACCTTTGAGTCAAGATTCAAGAGTAATTTCGCTCATTATTTTACTTATTGGACGCCCACCTTCATTAAAATTTAAAATTTGCAAACACGCCAAACTATTTTCAATATTAATCCGCCGATTAGTAATATTAAGTATATTATATAGTAGTTTCTTTGCATTTGATAGTCATTAACGATTGGTGTATAGCTTGATTTTTATTCGAGAGTACTGATATAATTGATTGATCTATAATAGATTGTTAATTGCCGATAAAAATAATAATCATATTTGTTGTCTATATTTAATTGATCTGCTTCTTATTAAATTTTATTCTCAACAAGTTCTTTATTTAATTGTCCTCCATATTAAGAATCAAGCCCACTGGGCCACAAAGAAATTGCTAGATCTTGGGCCTGGGCCTGGTAAAACTAATGGACTCATGGTCCTAACAATATCCAAGCCTTTTTTAGTCATGCTAGCCAAGGATATAATAAAACTATTATATATTTGAAGTGTTTAAAAAATTGATACTGATTCTCATTTAAATTAATAGTAGGGTGAATTATGTTTATCTCCCCTGAAGTATATCCTATTTACAAAAAATACTCCGACCTATAAAAAATTACAATTACCCCCTAAATTGGGGGGAAGGGGGGGAATAATTATAATTTACACCTAAAAAAAAAATAAAATTCTAAACTTACCTTCTGAAAAATTACAATTACCCCATTGAATTAAAGGGGTAATTACAAACTACACCCCCTCAATTAAAATGACTATTTTGCCCTCAAGGAGGTTTTTTTGTTATATTATACATATTAAAATTATTATTATTATTATTATTATTATTATTATTATTACAATTCCTCTTTTAGTTTTTTTACCTTATTATTATTATTATTATTATTATTAGATTCCACCACCCTCCCCCCCCCCCCCCCCACCCCTAAAATGGTTGGTACGCTAGAGGCGGCGGGCGGGTGACGACAACAGCGGACAAGCCTCTCCCTCTTGATCCCCCCCCCCCCCCCCCACCTCTCAATCCCTCAATCTCTTTGCTGGAGGCGATAGACGATGGACGAGCAACAAACGACGGCAGTGGAGGATATCTCTCCTACCCCTCTCCCTTCTCAATGTCTCTCTCCCTCTCGATCTCTCTCTCTCCGCCCTACCCCCCTGCCTTCTCAATCTCTACCCCTCCCCACTCTTGATCCCTTCTTAGGTGGCATTGGAAGACAAACAAACGGTAGACGGCGTAACGAGCAGGCGGCGGTGTGTGTGTGTGTGTGTGTGTGTGTGTGTGAGAGAGAGAGAGAGAGAGAGAGAGAGATGACCTAGGGTTGGAAGAAAGAAAGGGGACAAAAAAAGGAAAAGGGTGGGGGGAAGAAAAGGACAAAGGGGGAAAAAAAAGAAATTTTTTGTATTTATAAAAATGAATTATACAGTACGTATTATAATTTTTTATTTATAAAAACAAATTTTGTAATATTATAAGATTTTTTATGTATTTGTATTTATTAAATATAAATTTACATATCACAATTATATAATTTGAAGTATATGTTTATAACTATTTGCATATATATTATATAATTGATTTAATTTTTTAAAAAGTATTTAAATATGTATAATATTTTTAAATTTAAATATGTATAACATAACAAACAAAACCCCCTTGAGGGCAAAATAGTTATTTCAATTTAGGGGGTGTAATTTGTAATTACCACTTTAATTCAAAGGGGTAATTGTAATTTTTCAGAAGGGTAATTTTGAAATATTATTTTTTTTGATGTAAATTGTAATTGCCCCCTCAATTCAGGAGAAGAATTGTAATTTTCCACAGGTCGGGTATTTTTTGTAAATAGAGTATACCTCAGAGGAGATAAACATAATTCGCCCTTAATAATATGATAATTTATTTCTTATGTTGTACAACTCTATTCCTTTTCATATTAGATAAGTTGGTATACAGAAACAAATTGATAAATTGGTACAACTCTGTATATGTACGTGTGTGTGTGTTTGAGAGAGGGGGGAGAGAGAGAGAGAGAGAGCAAAAAACATCCACTTGCAAAGAATCAAATGCAAGAGTAAGGGAACCATAACTTAAAACCTGTAGGCTACTATCATTCTGCAATACAATGAAACTCAAAAACAAGAGGTAAACTTAATGGAATCACAGAAAGCATGTCACAAGATAACTGAGATGAGCTTAGAAAAACCTAAGTCAGAAATGAATGAAACTTGCTCCAACAATTGTCACAGATATTACAAAACATTGTGGTAAAATATCAAGAAATGAAAACCACCAAATAACATACTAAACTTGAACCGAAAATAATCAAACCCAGGTAGTAAAAGAACCAAAAATTAGGTAAATTTTTAACCAAAAACTTGATGGCGTGGGAAAAAAGGGCCAAGTCGACACTTCGATACCAAAAAAATTTACAAGATTGATCACAAAACTTATACTTGCATTATGATTGTGTTTTATAGCATGTAGACTGTACCTATGACTTGAAACTCAACTTGCCGATGTTGATGATGACCTGAAAAGGTTGAAAATGCAATACAAATACAAGGACGCGAACGAATTTGTAGATTCTATTCCACACTAAGAAAGCAATGAATCAGAGATAATCGAAAAACAATAATCGATTTTCTTTTCCAATTTATCAATCAAATTCACTATTCAACACATGTAGCTAAGCCAGACAGAAGGAAACAAAAGGATATGCCTCTTTATCTTGTCTCTTGAATCGAACTCTGAGCAGGCGTGCGAATGTTAAACTTATTAGTTAGATTGTTCATAAATCGAATTCATGTGCAAAAGGCATGACGGTATGAAAATGGTTATGCACATTAGTATATGTAGTATAAATGCGTAGAGATGAGAAATATTATCTTTACAGAAGTAGAGGACCACACATCCAATTGCAGCATGTCACCAAAAGACTTCAACTTCCTTACAACATCACTGCACAGACATATACCAAAAACATTAGAGAACTCAAAGCAACCGATCAACAATACATGTAATGATTTCAATTTGAAAAATAAACTAGCCCTGCAAGCAATCTGTTGCCAAGAAAGCGTCACTACTTCGAAAACCTGGATTCAACAGCGCACATGCTCGCTCGCACACACACAAAATCAGAAATCTGCAGCGAAGCAAGTGCCATTGGTTCAAGAACCTGAATTCAACATCTCTTTCACACACACACACACACACACACACACACACACAATCAGAAATCTGCAGCCAAGCAAGAGCCATTGGTTCAAAAACCTGAATTTAACACCTCTTTCATGCACACGTGCGAGCACACACACACACACACACACACACACAAGCAATCAGAAATCTACAGCCAAGCAAGTGCCAATGTCCAAAACCTGAATTCAACACCACTTTTACACACACACACAAGCAGAAATCTGCAGCCAAGCAAGTGCCATTGGTTCAAAAACCTGAATTCAATCCCACTTTCACACATACACACAAACATACACACAACCAACAGCCATACTCAACAAAATCAAGAACCCATATAAAAAATTCACTTTTGCATTACAACGAAACAAATCCAAAGTATCAATTCACCATCTGCTAAAAGAACAAAAAGACACAGTCTTTTTCAAACTACTTCTTTTTCCCTTTTCCAGATTTCCTCTTAGGGGGGAGCACAATCTCTCCCTTGAGAACAGGGATCTCCATAATCGAATCGAGCCCACTAAATCTCTTTCGAAACTTCTCCACTTGATCAGCATCAACAAGAAGCTGGGACCGGCTACCCAGGTAAAAGGGGTGGTTCCCCGACCAGACATCGACCACGTACTCTTTCTTGGTCCCGCCGGTGGTCATCACCAGCTCGCCATTGCAATACACCTTCGCATCCTCGTAGAATTCCGGGTGTATGTCCTTCTTCCTGCAGCTCCACCGCATCTGATTGCTGCCCACCACTCCCTTCACCTGTAAATTCCCCAAAAGAAAAAAAACAAGAAATTTGTGTTTAGAATCAGAAAAAAAAAGGGTTTTTGGAGATGGGTTTTTGAATTGATTTTGAATTTGATTTTTATTTTTATTTTTTACCTTGGTGTTGAGGGAGGGCGATGGGGGCAGGTTCTTGTGGAGGAATGTGTTGGATAGAGTGAGCGCCATTTTTGTGCTCTGAGGAAGATGAGAGAGATTGTGGTGTTTTACATATATGAATTTATGGATAGGAAATTTTGGGGTGGTGAAATTACCAAAACGTCCTTCACTTCTTGCGTTTTTTTTTTTTTTTTTCTCCTTTCTTTCCTAGTATACATTGGGCTGAAATTGAAAATAAAGGGTAAATTTTTCATGAATTTCTCTATATATATATTATTTTATATCCATACATTTTGGAGTTGATTGCACAAACCCCATGGGTTAAGTTTAATTAGAATAAAAATTCCTATGACACGAAAATTAGTATCAGAACCCTTCAATTTTACCCTTATTACAAATTCGGAGAGAAAACCACCTCAATCTCTCTCATTCTCCATCAACCCCTCTCCCTGAAAAATGAAAGAGGGAAAATTCTCTTTGAAACCAAACTCTAAATTTCAAAATTTCTCAAGAATTTTACTGTCGATATGCAATATATTGTAGTTGTAGACCTTATGGTGGTATTCTAGAACAAAGGCTTGCACCGAACTTTGATTTTCCTGACATTTGATAACATTATTGTGAGGTAAAATCCACTACCACTCTTTTTTTTTTTGGGGGGGGGGGGTGTGGTTGGACATTTTGTAAATGGGTTGTTTAAATTTGTATTTTTTTTTTAATATTTGTTATTTGTTTAAATAAATAAATAAATTCATATACGATTTCCAATAGTAATTGTATTGCCTCCACATCCTGCACAATCCAACTCTTTGGTGCAAAGTTCTTACTGTCAACTTATTATAACATAGGGTTATACCTATTAAAAATGTAAACTTAATGCTTTCCCGTTGCTAATTTTATAATAGGGAAGAAAGAGAAATACACATATCTTGATTGATAGATTTCACACTTAACATGATCTTTCTTATTAATTTATATTTCACAAATTTTTTTACTTTAATTAGACTTAATACGAGAGTGTTCCCCCACCCCCTCATGATTATTGCGGCACACTAAAACATTCACATGACTCATGATTATTTAGTGCTTACTTATCGATTCTTTTTTCTTATTTGTGTGTGTGTGTGTGTGTGTGTGTTTGAAGTATTACCCAAATTATTCATCCTTCTTTGAGTTTCAGGAAAAGATAGAATTTCATGGTATAGAATAAAAATATTCTCGAATTTCAGCTTTGTGTAATTACTCACATCTAAATTCTAATTTATTTTCTTTGTTGGTAAATTGTCGATATGTCCGAGTGGTTAAGGAGACAGACTTGAAATCTGTAGGGCTTCGCCCGCGCAGGTTCGAACCCTGCTGTCGACGTCTAATTTTTTCTTCTTTTACGAATTTTCTTTTATATCCATTTGTGGGCTCTATATTTGGGCTTTGAGCTTGGGTTGAAATTGCAGGGCCCAGTCGTAACATGAAAAATTACAAATAATTGCCTTGACCTGACCCAAACACAAGTGTGATGGACTCTTAGGGCCGTTCCAATGGACTTTTTTTAGAGGAAAAATGTAACGCCTCAGAACAAAAAATTGTGTTTCGCTAAACTTTCTTAAAAAAAAGCAAAAATCAGGAATCGAAAAATAGCCAAGAAAATGTTCTACTAAATTTGTGTCATCCGTATTTGTACTTCAGACACCTATGATGCACGGATATGGACACGCCACGACACCGATACGGCGATACGAAAAATTTCAAAATTTTAGGAAACAACACGGCTCTGACACAATTATTAAAAGATATTTTATATTATATTATATATTTATAATTTATTAAATTAAAGTATGTGATAGATAAATAATAATATTCATCATTAAACAAGCACCTCTTAATTGGATTATAAGATTTAAAGATTAACAAAATTATTTGTTATTTTCAGTGTTTCCACTAAATTTTTTTAAAATTTTAAAAAGACCCCATTTAAAATTTTAATATATCAAAAGAGCCCCAATCGTGTCCTAGCAGTGTAGGACACATCCTCCAGCTGTGTCCGACACCGTGTCAGTTTTTTTTTTTTTTTCGGACATGTTTTTGCTGTGTCGGACACGTGTCCATGTCCAACACTGCACGGGTCATTTTTGGGTAGGGTTGTTCAATCGGTTTTAACCGAACCGAACCGCACGTTCGGTTCGGTTAACCGATCGGTTCGGTTTTTCGGTTGGTTAACCGAAAACCGAACCGAAGGCGTCGTGGTTCGGTTCGGTTAAGAAAACCGAAAAACCGATTTTTTTTTTTTTTTAAAAAAAATTTACTTTGTTTTTCGGTGGGCAATATTTTTTGTAACTGGAAATTCCAGTAGTGAGAGCCCACAAAATTTGCATAGCTTCCAACTTGGACAGTCACAATTTCCTTCATGATTTCTAACGGTATCCAAACGGGATTAAAGCTAGAAATGGTAATAAACTATTTATCCTCCTTGTTTGTGATAGTGTGCGAGAGTCAAGAGGGACAGATGGTTTTGCTTCGGGTTTAGGTTTAGCACTTTCGACTTTCGAGTATGTTGGATTGGGAAAAAGTTAGCAACTTTGTATTATTACTCTTTTTTGTTTATTTTTAGTTCTCTTGAAACATGTCAAGATAAAACCATAACAACCATTTGACCAACCTTTCAATCATAACCCAATCACTAGTTCTAGGAAGTCCTATCCTACCGTAACAACCATTTTCACCAAAATCATCGCGGAACTCTTTTTCACATATTTCATACCGATCAAACACACCTTGAAACATATAAGCAGTCTCAAGCATAAAATAACATGAGTTCCAACGTGTAGGACAATCAAGACTCAACAATTTTTTTGATGGTACCTGTTCCTCTCGAGCATACTCCTTGAATTTCCTCAATCTAGCCGGTGATTGCCTTAAGTATCTCACCACTGTTCGAACTTTCTCAACGGAACTACCAACTTCTGTCAATCCATCCTTAACAACAAGATTAATAATATGAGCAATGCATCTCATATGTATATATTTCCCCTCACAAATTGCTTTCTTCCATGTCAATAATCTCCTTTTCAAATATGCAACAGTGGTATCATTTGAAGATGCATTATCGGCCGTAATAGTAAATACATTCTCTATTCCCCAATCAAGTAAGCATTTTTCAATCAACAATCCAACATCTTCACCTTTATGGCTAGCACAAGGAACAAAATTCAAAACTAACTTATGCAACTTCCATTGATCATCAATAAAATGGGCAGTCAAGCACATATAATTAATTTTCTGATTTGAAGTCCATAAATCAGTGGTAAGAGACACTCGCACTCCAGATTTTTTAAAGAACTCCTTCAATAAGCTCTTCTCATTGTAATACAATTTATAACAATCTCGAGCAACCGTAATTCTAGATGGAACAGCAAATTGAGGACATGCAACAGACACAAACTTTCTAAAACCTTCACCTTCCACAAATTTAAACGGTAACTCATCGATTATAACCATTTTCGCAAGAGCTTCCCTCGTTCCTTCTTGATCAAATTTTCCAGGGGCACTTACATGAGAAGACATGTCTCTTAAATCTACACTTTGAGTGTAACTATCAATAGTGTAGTTCTCGGGCTTATTATCGGGGTTTTTCTTATAATTTTTCATATGATTATTCAATCCCCCGGTTCCATTTTTACGCGGATCGCATGCATAATCTTTATGACAATGCTTACATTCAGCCCTTTTTCTACCGTTCTTGTCTGTAAATTCGATGAAATGTTTCCATACCTCGGACCTTTTTTTGTCATCTTCACTTGACTCAACATTTGATTGCTTTCTCTTCTTTTTACTTGGAGTACGTCCGGCAGGATTTTTGTCTTTCGATCCCGACGATTCACTCCTTTCATTTTGATCAGTGTTCAAGTCCATCTCCTCATTCTCCGGAATATCTTCCATCTTCTAAAAAAAAATGTCTCAATCAATAATTTAAGTTATCAAATTGCAAGTTACAATACAACTTTGCAAATTAATATTCTTTCATATCCTAAACACATTCCTAATTCAAATTTCAACATTAATCCAAAATTTTATAAATAGCAAGTTAAAAAATAATTTACCATATAAAATCCAACACTTTGCAAGTTTATTCATCAAGTTTATTAACCAAAATTACCAAATTTCTTAATAAGAACTCAACTATTAAGTTTTAACATACATTGCTTTATGCATACCAAGTGTTTGTATAAATGCCACAAAGAATAATCCAACATCTCTTTAATAAAACTCATTTGCAACACTTAATACCATCACATTATAACAATCTAATAACATAATTCTCAAGTCCCCACAAAATATTTCTATATCTATATTCTTAACCCTACCACAAAACTTCACATAAAACAAAAAATAGCAACCATTTTACCTAAAAAAACCGACTGCTGGCCTGCTGCTGTTGGCTGTTGCGAAGCAAGATGAGAGGGAGAGAGAGAGCTGGAGCTGGAGCTGCTGGACGCCTGGACCGCTGGACGGGACTCACGGGAGCAGGAGCAGAGAGCAGGAAAATTTTTCTTTTTTTGCCAAATGGAGCTGCTGGACGTTTTCAGGCCTTATTAACCCTTAAAAGTGGAGAATTTTTTTTTTTTTTGAAAACGTGTTTTGAAAACACGTTTTCAGGCCTAATTTTTTTTTAAAAAAAATGAGGCCGGTTCGGTTTAACAAACCGATTTCATTTTTTCGGTTTTCGGTTTCTCTCGGTTTTAACCGAGAGGAAAACCGAACCGAACCGAATGTGTTCGGTTTTGGTCATAAAAAACCGAAAATCGAACCGAAAATGGTTCGGTTCGGTTCGGTTTTTTTCGGTTTCGGTCGGTTCGGCCGGTTTTCGGATATTTTGAACACCCCTATTTTTGGGCATGTCCGTGCATCATAGATAATTTATACATTGCATGAATAGTTACGTAAAGAAAATATAAAAAATGATATTTTTGTATATAAAAATAATTATATAACATTAATAAATAAGTTATAATTTCAAAATATGTATATAAATAAATGTGAAACCGATATTCAACTTTTTAAAAATTAAAATATACTCATAGAAATTTGTAACTAATTAGTACTTTGATAATGTAATTCCTTTTTCTTAAGAAAGTTATGATAATAAATTTTTTCAAAATTATTTTTTTTTAATTATTTTAAAAAAAATACAAAACTAGTCTAGTAGATCCAAGTCCTAAAAAAAACCTGACAAAATGGATCTCGAGTTTCGCCAAACCTACTCTAGACCCACCCCATTACCATCCCTACACCTAAGCCCATTCTTATCTTATTGAAAAATAAAAGAGAGTTCTTTAAATGGCTTTGAATTCCCCAAATGCATTTTATGACCATAATTGTGCCACAACATGTAATTGAGTTGGATATATCGACACTCTGTGTGTGGTCCACAGTTAAGATATTTTGTAAATTTGTTTGACTTAGTATGACTCCCTTCATTCGATAGATGCTAATTACATTGACAATTCATTTGAATACCTAAATTGCCAACCCCCTCCCCCCAATCTTTCATAATTAAAGTTACTTCCCTTCAAAGTTTCGTTGCTCCTCATTCCATTAGAATCTTTAATTTTACGAAAAATATTACTTAAACATCCCTAAACACCAAAGCATGAAATCATCTTTAAAAATTTGGTATTTTCATTATTGTTCGAATTAGTTTTAGTTAATAAATGAGGTCATTTTGTACTTCTAGTTTGATTTTTGCAATCATGCGAATTTACAAGGGAGGTCTTTGTAATTATTTAGATATTCATAGGGGGTGTTAGTGTAATTAACCCAACTTTTAGCAAGTTCTATTTCCAAACACTCTCAAGGCTCAACTTTTACAACCTTGATCGGGCAAAAACTCTTACAATATTTTTGTTAAATTTTCTTCTTCTTCTTGTACATTTTTCGAATCTTCTTAAGCCTCTCTGCATGTTCAGCAATAACATTCGTTGTCGAAGGGCTTTCGCTGAAGACTATCTCATAGCCATCGCGGAGATTATCCATCCCGTCAGTCAGAAGTTGCCAGAACAAGCCACCGGCGGCCACTCCACCCTCTCTAGCAGACGAATAGACCGCAGTATAAACCATGTCAAATAGCTCTTCTCTCTTGCTCGTGTTGTATCCGTTGTCCTTCGACGATTTGCCAAACTCTGCTAAAAGAAGGGGCTTATGGAGAATTGTTTGTGCATCTTGAATGTGAACATTGATCCAGTTGTTTAGGAATGTGAGTTGAGCGTCATCGCTCTGGCTGGTTAACCTGTTGCATTTAATACAATAAAAAAGTTCACGTTTTTAAGTTAAACTTTGATGATTGATCAAAAGTGGACTCTTTGTATGTTTAAAAAGACAGAACGAACAAGGAGGTTGGTAAGGACAGTTGTCTTCCTTAATTTTGTGTAAGGTCATATTATGATATACGCACACAAACGCCAAGGCACACATACACACACTAATATATTTGATAAAAATTTCAACGTCGTCCCCTAAAATATTATACACACACACACACTATATCCCAATTTTAGTAATACATTTTATTAAATTAATAACCTAACATATATATGTATAATATTTATATAGACTTTCAAACAAAATACAATATGTGGCTTTATGACTAATCATACACTAATTTTTAGATTTTGAAGCATTTTTTTTAATTTAATAAAATTGTGTGTGTGTATGTGTGTGTGTGTGTGTGTGATTTAGTACCATTGGTCTGGATAGGAGTGAAGGGTAGCAAAATCTATTTCAGGGATCTGATTATTTGCTAGAAAATCTGTTCCAACTTGAAAATATGGATTGTTTTGCTGCCTGTGGGAATCTGATTGTCCATCAAAGCCTTCTAATCCCGCTTCCACCAAGTGATTTTGGTCTATGGACTTCAAGTATGAAGCCATCTCTGCTATCCAAGCCTGACCAGAAAAATAAAAAGGGAAAAAAAAACACAAAAACTTAATTGTATTAAGTTAGAGGGTGTTTGATTTTGAGCTTATTTTAAGAACTTATAAGTTTCTAACATTTGTAAGATGTTTCTCGAGTTCATACGTCTCAAAATATTATTTAACTCTAAATAGATTAAGTGTTTGAATAAAATAAGATTGAAGTAACTTTTAAGGTTTCTAAAAAATTTATAGGTTGCAGTTGTATTTGATATAATTAAAAATTTATAAGTTCTTTGGTGTACAATAATAACCAAAAAGAATAAAAAAGGTAGAGATGTGAATTGAAAAATTATTAAAGATGCTTATAACTTTTACTACTTATATTTCAATTATAAATTAGGGGAGCTTCCCAATTTACCGACTTTATTGGTTCTTTTACTAAAAAAATTAACATGTATTTTAAAAATATTAATAGCTCATAAAACAACTTATAATATGTTTTGAGGAAGTTGCAAGCGCGCGCAATCAATTTCTTGATATATAGGCGTTTGTATCTACTTAATCACAAAATACACGGCTAATTATATTTCTACCCCCTAAATTATATCGATGTTACATTCACCCCCTAAACTACAAATCTAACAAATCACCCATTGAATCATAGATACTATGGGTTGATCTGTTAAGTTTTTTCTATCATTATAATGTCCTGTTATGTTTTGTAATTTAAGTGAATACACGATTGTAATGTGTAAATTAAGAGTGCAAAATGTAATCAACCTTAACATATATATTTATATATATATATATATGTTATTTCATCAAACAAGGTTTTGTGACTGGTGAGATTAATGCACACACGGGGTCCGTCCACGATTGAGCGCTTTTGTTTTTTGTTTTGTTTTGGTTAAATAAAGTGCATACACATCATCCACTTGTACGCTTTTAATATTCAAACATCAGACAATACTCCTCATGCCAAGGGATTCAAGTGAATCGACCCTGCTCACGAGCTTGACAAGTCAGCTCGACAAATATTTGAGCTCGAATTCGAATAATTAGAGTCGAGCTCGTATAAGTTTTGAGCAGAACTCGATCCAAGTAATTTTTATTCATAGGCTTGCGAGCTTTCTTTTTTTAATATTTGTTTTAACTTTTAATTTTTATATAGCTTCATATATAATTGTAAATAATGTATTGATTTTTGAACTTGACTTATAGCTCGAACACAATAAAATAATTGAAAATCATTGCACTCAAATTCAAGTCTATAATCTATTCATAAATTCAAGTCAAACGAGTTGAGCCTAGCCGAGCTCAAACACACGACTCGAGCCCCTTTTTTTCCGACTCGTTCAAGCCTAGAAAAACTCAAAAGTTCGACTCAATTGGACTCGTTTGTATTCTACGATATGTGCCTTTAAAAATGAAGTATATGTTCATTAAATTAAAGCACCGCAAACAATTAGAGTGGTTGTTGGTTGGTGAAAAGTGGATAAAATTTACTTTTTTCATAGCAAGCAATAATAATAGGTGTGAAGAAAAACAAAACCTGTATGGTATTGGCTGATGGATCTGTGGTGCATCTGGGTTCATTCATTAGTTCCCAGGCCATAATTGTGGGGTCATCTTTATAAGTCACTCCCGTGATGCTATTTTGTCTTGTGACAACAGCCTAAGTATCACCAAAAATATTTCAAATTTCAAGATTAATGTAAGCCAAGTGAAATTTAACATATTATTGCTAATAATCATTGCTCCCAGATAAAAATGATTGGCTGATGGGTACAGTCGCCTCACGATTAATTTTTATATAAAATATTATGTTATATTGTATATGAATAATTAAAATGTAAACTTTTATCCTTTTTAAAAGATAACAATTCAATATTATTTATCCTTTTATCCTTTTATTATTTTCAAAAATTCAATTTCGTCTTTTCAAATTAAAATTTCTGACTACATCTAATCTACTAGTTACGGTATTTACTAGTGGCTCCAATATATTCTCAGACAAGCTAGGTTTTGCCATTTCTAAAATTTGTAGCAAGAAATTTAGAAAAACAAGATTTATGGAAGCTAATTATACTTCTACGCGGTAAAGAATATATATATATATATATATATATATGTATGCCCTTCTTAACTTTCTATCTTTTTAATCATAATCATGGATTTTTCTCAAGAAAATGTTCCAAAGTAGTGTAATAAAATATAAATGTATGTAAGAAAATTGTGCAACCTTACTTTAATGTGGTTTTTGTAGAATCCTTTCACCACAGAATTTGTAAAGAAATCATCATCAGAAGATATGTTGTGGCCCTGATTTCTTGCCCAGTTCACATACTGTTTCCTCCCTCCATAGTCCTCATAGTTGTTCACCAAGCTCAAAATCAATTTAATTCCATATTTTCCCGATTCAGAGATCACAAAATCCAATCCCTGTCAAAACCCAAAAGAAAAAAATTCTTTAGGATCACAAATTTCGAGTTTTAACAAAAATATACATAAAATACGTACGTAGTCTTAATTGGATAACTGTCCCCATTAGACCCCTCATTAACCTGAAAGATCTGTTTATTATATATATATATATATATATATATAATCGTGTATATAGACTTTGGACGGTGGCTGCCCTATCAGCCGCTTACTAACTCCAAACATCTGTTCATTATATATATAACTATCTATATAGACTCAACGGGGCGATTGCCTTCACCAGCCCCTAACGTGCATATAGACTTTGGAGCCTTGGAGGGCAGCTGCCTCTCTCTGCCACTCGCTAGCCAGAAACATTTGTTCATTATATACCTGTATATATAGACTCGATGGGGCGACTATCCCTGTCAGCCCCTCTGACTGACCTGAAACATCTGTTCGTTATATGAGCCCGGGGAATACTGAAGAGGCAAGAATCCGCCATCTCTGAAGGCCCAAGTTCTCGCGATCCTGAGGCAGCGATTCGCAGCTTCTTGTAATGCAGACGACACTTTGTTCCTTTGAGACGGATCGGAGGCCACGATCATCAACCAGTACGCGTTAAATCCATTTGCATAAAATGGGGTGCCATTGAGCATGAAATGCTCTCTATCAGTTGTGATGAATCCATCTTCTCCTGTGGCTAATCTCTGTTCATGGATCAATAAAATAGCCAAGAATATCACACCCAATTTCCTCATTCCTTTTCTTTTTTTATCCTCCAATATTTCTGTAACAAAATTGTGATTCTCCGTGGTTTGGGAGAGGATTCTTTGTTTTGCGGTGAGGGGTGTTTTTATGTGTGATTCTGCTTGTACTATAGTCAAAAGCTATCACACAGTTTTCTTGACTTGCTTCCACGAGACTAAAAAATTGAGAGTGAGCAGTGATGGGAATTTAGTGCAACAATCACGAACACAATTTAATAAAAATGAGAAAGGAAAGAAAATTGATACAAGAATTTATAGTGGTTTGGCCTGTGTAGTCTATATCCACTAGCAAAATAGGAAAAAAATTTCTACTATTGATCAAAACTACAATTCAATTTTTAGTCTTACTCCACAACCCTAAACTTCCCCTATATATAATTTTGAAAGTGGCCGAAAACATGGACCAAAAATAAAAGTCCATACCTCAGCCCGAGCTCTCTACTACTAATACAGACTTCTATTAAAAGTTCACTTCAGATCGCACTACAAAGCTCTTTGGGTCAGATTATAATTTGAATTCACTAAAATTCAAGCCATATCAACATGCAAAAATTTTAATTTTGGGCTCGAAATTTAATTTTTAAAGATTTAAAAAAAATAATTTTATTGTTTTTAAGGGAACCTTAATCTAACTTCACTAATATACTTAACATGGATTTAATTATAATGGATTGGAGCAGCTGCCTTTATCAACCTCCCTTCTCGATATTAAAGATTTAGGGACAAGTAACATAATGTTGGGGTTACGGTCAAATTTTTACAAAATGTAAAAGCAAAACTTTCATACTTAGAGAACGAAATGAATATAACATGACTTAATATAAATTTAGGGGCAACTGTCTCTATCAACCTCTTTTTATGCTGCTATCTTCCCATCAAATATTGATTTTCTTAAGATTGGTACTCTTTTGTCTCCCTCAAAATTATCAATTCCTAAAGATACCACTAATGACAATTAGTTTCCCATCTTCACGATCAATTTTTTTTTAAAGAGGGCACAAATTAATGACAATATATAGTCCAAATTTTCATTCCTAATCACTTTTTTGTTTACTAATTTTAAGAGTCCATACTTGTTCAAGATTCGGAATTTCTTTTTCTTGGCTTACAATTAACGATTATCATAAGCTACCATATCATTGTTTGGGAATGATCTATATTTCATATTGTTTAAAAAATAAGGCAAACTTATGGATCCTTTTGAGTTGGGTGAAATAATGACACTTGTTTTTGTCACTATTTAGTAACTGAGCGAGTCAATTAATTAGTAGCAAGAGGAAAGGCATGGCATGTACCTTATAACAATACAATTAATGAATTGGTTAGAACAAAGTTTTGATTAAATTTAAATTAAATGCTTTGTACGTTTTGTACCCACAAAAATAAAGTTTTCAATAAGTTTGTATTAAATGCTATGTGCAATGTGTACTCATTTTCTTAAACGAGACCAACGGCTAAAGCTAAGGATCATTATCCATTTGATTTAATTTTTTCTTTTTTTTTTTTAAGCAGCTTTGGTGGAAAGCGAAGAAGGCCTCATTCCGAGAAGCCGAGCCATCCGTGAGGAAATTTTTTTGTCCAAATCTAATTTGGTTGCATTTAACAAATCTACCTGTAAAATGTAATACACTCATCACGTGATTAATTTTGTATCTTTTGCAACCTTCCTCGCTTACATGAAGACGAAATTCATCCAACTTTCAAAATCTTTCCTTAATTTTTGAAAAATCTTTCGCAAGTGGACAAATCAATATGTTTTAAGAAAAACCATTTTAACATCAACACATCATCGATCACATTCATCTCTTACCAAATCTGATTCAAAGATCCATTACCGTAGCTCTGTGTTGACATTGAGACGGATTTACAAATGATGGGATATCAGAAGGGGCTTCTTACTTCTCAAACATGTACAATTAAGATTTCCCTTTGTTACATTAATTATTTCTTTTTTATATGGCTAGTGATAATGCCAGAGCAAATTTCATTTCGCTAGACCAAAGTTTTGATTAATCTCTATTTTATCCTTTTTTTTAATCAACCCTCGAAATTACATATATTTTTTAATCCCTATTTTACATATGTCATCCAAGAAAAAGTTTCAACTTTCTCACACTTCATTAATTAGTCCTCTCAAATTTTTATGTTTTCACATATATAGAATTAATTGACTCCACTTTATATATTTTCAATCAAAAATATTTGTCATAAAATTAATTCTATTGTTACAATAAAAATAAAATAATTTTGTAATAAGTAGTAACTAATTGTGTCACTAATTTGAACTTACTTTTTTTATTTTCATAATATTTTTTTATGTTTTTTAGCATACATATTCTATAAGAGGTTAAATATTAATATGAAAATTAATATATATATATATATATATACACGACATTTCTTATTTATTTTTTCTATTTCATCATTTTTTATTTTGGTTCATTCCCTCTATATTTTTACCACTAATAAAGTATTAGATTTTTTTTTTCTTTTCTTTTCCCCATCATAGAATATACTCTTAGTCTAAGGAATAGGAAGAAAACATTCCATTAAATTATTGATTATCTTTCTCAATTTTGAAAAGAAGCACAAACATTAAAAAAATTATTATTAACTGAAAAAGGATTTAAAAAAAAGATATATTGAAAATCATAATTAATAACTATGGTATTAACTAAAAAGGATAAAAAAAAGATATTTCCCCGAAAATTGGTCTGACATTTTCTCTAGCCTTTTTATATAGATAGACTAGCCGTTAGGGCACATAGTCCCTACGCACATAAATTTATATAAATTTTAATTAATATTTTAGTATATTAATAAAGAAGCAATTAGTTAATCGCATATATCAATACAAAATATTTTGCATGTATCAAAGATGCAATTGTTACAATATAAAATGTAGCAATCTTAAATTTTAAACAATAAATACCTATATTTATGTCCAAAACTATCTAAAATTATTTTTATAAAATACCTACACTATAATTAGAAGACAAATTTCAACTATGAGATGGATTTGATGTCATGCACTTCAATTTGTAGGAACTTAATTATTGTTTAGAATCACATACAATAATCTATACTATATAAAACTTTGCAGCAAATTGAAGATCAAAGCTATTTGAAAAAGAATAACAAAAATACACACACACACACACACACACATATGTATATATATATATATATATAATACTTCATTTTGCTTGAATTTAAAAACATGACACAAAAAGAAATCAAAAAAAGGCTACGTACGGTTGAAAGGAGAAATGGCAATAATCACAAATATGAGGCTCTTTTCTCTTCTTTTTTTTTTTTTTTTTTGGTTTTAGAGGGGAAAAACAAAGATAATCAAATTCTCTTGATACTAATGTTTTCTCTGTACATGAGATTTTATTGATGTAAAATAAAAATTGTAATAAAACCCCTTCCTTTTTTATATAGTATAGATGTAGGATCCACTGGACAATTATTTAGGAGCACATTTAGTGCTACAACCATGGTAAGGTTTACGTCTCAAATTTGAATTATCTATATACATTTGTCACAAACAGTAATTTGTAAATTGTCAGAAGTAAATACAATGCCTATTCAGATTCCATAAAGTGTTTTTATAAGTGGATATTGTAACACTTATAATTTTGGAACACTAGCCAAAAATATCATATAATTGAGTGCTCAAATCACATACTTTGATATTTTATAAGGTTACAAAAATACATCCTAGTTCAAAATTTTTACTATAATTTATTGAGACACTTCTTTCATTGTGTCATAATTAGTATACAATTGAAATATTTTTTAAATGTGTCATGCTATATGGATTAAATTAGGTCTTTTTTTTCATATTATTGTATGTACTCTTAAATTTGAGCGAACTCAGCCTTTGGTTGGTTAGTTCGAGGCTTTTGGTCTAATCGATATATACCTTATCGTTAAAAACATGAGGAGTGTAATGTTGAGTTTCGAATCCTAATAGTGTAGGTATGTGCGCATATTGTAAATATATATATATATATATATATATATATATAGAGAGAGAGAGAGAGAGAGCTGTTGGTTATCTACATTGATGGAATTAATGCTTCTGGATTCTGGTAGTTATTCAAATTTTGATATGTTGCCATTGAGTACAAAATATGAACTTAAATATAGAGAAAATGACAAATTGCCCACTCTCATTATCTTCCATTTGTACTTACCAAAAATAAAGAAGCCTTAAAGCCGGCCTAGCCATAAATATAGACCTGCAGGATTGGTAAGTGACAAAACTTTTAAAAACACAATACCAACAAATTTGCTAGCTACATTTCCACGAATTCAGCCGTTAATGGGGGCAAGGATCCTTTGGTCTGGTAATAAGGAGGCATCACAACTAAGAGGGAAAAAAATTTATTTGAATTTGCTTTAGTCGAATTCAACTAATTATATGTTAAGTGTATTGTATGTGTCAAGCTATTAATCATTCTCTTTAAATTATTCATTAATTATAGGACACATATAAAATACTCATCATATTATTAACATTAGTTTGATCTAGCCGAGTTTGAACTATAATCTCCCGACAAAAAGAGGTTACAAATTTGATCCTCACATATGTGGGTCTTATTCTAATGTATAGCAGCTTATTTATTTGTATTATTTGATAGTTTTTTGAGTTGATGGTATGTAATCGTATTTGATAGTTTTCGAGTATTAATTATGGGGTGTATAATTGTAATTGATTTGGATCATTAATATGGGGTGTTTTTGTTCATTAGGTGTATTATGGGGGGTCTTTTGCAATTTGACCCGAAGTTGCGACTTAAAGTGAAAAGTATGCAGAAGGACAGTCGTCCTCGGGTGCTCAAGGGCTCTCTCTCTCTCTCTCTCTCTCACACACACACACACAGACACTATATATGTATATATACATATACATACACACATCCAATGTAAAGAGTTCTATGCTAGCCAAGCATGCACGTGAATATGATGATTTGAAGCAGCTCTATAGCAAACGTTCAATTCAATTATTAGGGCGATTCATACTATGCACCATAAATACATCTTAAATAGTCACTTACACCTTTAAAAGAAAGAAATAGCAAATTGCATTTTAAAAATTTTTTAATATTGATATCAATGCTCCCTCATAATATTTAGGCCAAAAAAATTCGTTTGAGTTAACTTCTTGTAAGGGGCAAATTATCAACTTAAGAATAAAATATATTTTTTACTCTTAACTTCAATATTTAACATGAAAGGAACAATAGAGACTAAATCTTCCCAATATATTAGAGATATGACTTTTACGTATTGAATTTTATTCTTTTTATAGTAACATGATATTTGTTAAACTAGACGGCCATTTTCAAGAACAAATATTTGGAGTTAAAATACAAATAGAAAGTGGTTATTTACTAAAAAAATAATAGATGAAATTAGTTAAGGAAAAAAATAAAAAACAAAAGGAGCATAATCAGTAGCAAATGAAGTAATGTATTTTAACTTCATATTAATGGTCTCAAAAAAAATCACCACTTGGAATTTTAATGTAGATTAACGCAATTATTATTAATCACTACGTCCAAACAAAACTTTTTGAAAAATATATTTAATACAATAAATGACAAATATAATTTCTTCTTGTCATAACAAGGAGTCTAACAACCATGTTAATTAGTAAATGAAATAACTTAGAGTACTTCTCTCAATTTGTCATACCATTGCTCCAATTGCACTTGAATCTTTGGATTTATTTTTTAAATTTCTTGATATTTTACGAGAAAAATGAAGAGTTTTAATTGCAACAAATCCTAGTCTTGCTTCGGAGATTGTTACTATATTTTTCCATTTGATGAAAAAGCAAAATATCTCAAATAAATTTTGCAAATCATGTCCATGATTTTGGAGGGAAATTAGTATTTTTTTTAGGCCGACAATTTTGCCCTCATAAGAAGTCAACTACAATAGACTTTTCGGCTTGAAAATGGTAAGAGTGTATTTATGCCAAAACTTAAGATTTTCTAGGGGGTAATTTGCTATTTTTATTTTTTGAGGGTACAAAGTGGCTATTTAAGGTGTTTTTAGGGTGCAAAGTGTAAATCGCCCATCCAAATTATTTTGAGTTACAAACATTTGTAATGAGATTTAGTCAATCGAATATTTTAATCAATCAAAAATGTTAAAATTTGAATTGGATTCGCATTAAATTTGGATGAAAGTATGCTCCATTGAAAGCCCCAATTAAAATATTTGACACTCGATCTTTTCCTAGAGAGCTTTGATAACTGAAAAGTTATACATGAACAATAAAATTTTGAGCTGGCAGCCTGCTTGTCCAACTACAACTAGAAGCAAGACCCATTCCTAAAAAAAAGTGTTATTCACGTAAAAGTATCATTGGGTCCTAAAGGCCCCATCAATAAGGCAGTTCACAAAAATTATTCAACAATATTGCATTACTCATATTAAAAAAATTAATGTTATTAATTCATGTCCAAAACCTTTGTGTTGGATATTTCATTATTTAATAGTTACAGTCCCCATTCGCATTTAAATCACCTACCGATGCCATGAATTTCATCTCTATATAAATTCAATATTTCCCCTCAAAAGGAGCAATCAAATTTAACTATCATTCACAAAAATGGCTCTAAAAGGTTTATTTATCTTGCTTACAGTCACTAGTCTACTAATGTCCGATCATAACACAAGAGCTAGGGGATTCGTACTACCAGAAGATTACTTCGTGTATCCTCTCGGCACACCACGAACTCCTGATAACTCTCTTATATGGGATTGTGAGTTTTGGGCCCGAAGAGCTAGTTTATGCTGCAATGAGACGGATGCATTTTTGGAAAATTACATGAATCAAATATCTGAACCATGTTGCCTAGCCTTCATTAAATTTACGCATTGCGGGTATGTAACTGCTTTCGGATACCCAATACTAGACCAAGTATTCATTTTGCAAGATTATTGCTATACTTTTGCTACCAAAGACCCTATCTTCTTTGGGCCACTCTGGGAACCATGGCGTATTCATCCAGATGCATAATGTTTTACGAAATAAAATTTTTATTGCTAGTACCAAAAACATGTTCCCCTAGTGAAAAATAATACTATGTAATAATATGAAATCTTTATCAAAAAAAGCTAATGCTACGAATTTATTTTTAATTATTTGAGTAAATAAGAGTGAAAAAGAATTAGTAAAGGTGTATTAAATACTTTACATTTCCTAGCAACTATCTAGTGGATAGAGAAAAGAAGTGTGAGATGCCAAATGCTTTCGTGTGTGTGTGTGTGTGTATATATTTACTTTATTTATTAAGGAGCTAATATTATTTTACTACCCTGTATTTTTGGAAAAGAGCCAAAAAAAATCCTGTAAAAAAAATATCACTTAAAAGACCTTATGTTTCCATTAATTTGCTCACAACCCCCTATTTCTATTTTAATAAAAATTAAAAGTGAAGAGACCATTCTACCCTGCTTTAAATCAAACAAAAGGACGATTATTTTTTCCAGAAGACCCATTTTCCTATTTTTCATCTATTGAACTCAAAAAATTCCCAATCCCAAATTCTAAAACCCTAACATGTACGATTTCGATTTGAATGAGAAGATTAGCAACAACATTGTTGAACTTCTTGGTTTATGGTTAGTCAGGTGATCGAAAATCAGTTTGGGGTATGAGATTTAGGGTTCTTGGAAGAGGCAAAAAGGGCAAGTTTGTTTTCTTGAACAAATTCCATTTTATCTCTGTTTTAATTAATTTATTTATTTTTATGAATCAATCTCCTAAATTTTAGTTTCCCCATTTCAAAATATGATAATTGGTTCCTGTCTATTGCATTATTTGTTTGATTATTTACAAGTTTTGGTTGAATGGAAGGTTTAGGTTGGATTTTGGATTCCACTGTGGTTTTTCTGTCCGTAGGGTTTTTTTTTTCAACTTTAACAAAACAGAAGGCCTTTTTAGCAATAACAGAAACAAAGCTCACATTAACATTTTACTAGATCGAAATATATCCAATAATGGGGGTAGAATGGTGATTTCCCATACCAGAAAAGTATCCAATTTGCACCAGGAGCGCGTAAAACACACCGAGGTTTCTTTTATTAATTAGAAATTACACAGGGTGTTTTTTGAGATTTTTTGATACACAAGGTTATTCGTGCTCATTAGAGGTATCACAGGGGGGCTGTGAGCATTAATTCCATTTATTAAGTTTTTTTTACTAGTATTTCTTTAAATACTAAGGGTACTTTCTATAAGCATTCGTGGGAATAAACCAATATTATTATTATTATTATTTCCTTACTATTTTAGTAGGGTATTTTCATTTACATTCCATTAATGTTTTTGTAATTATTTACTTGCATTTGACTTGGGCTAATCCTAGTCAACCTAGGATCATGGACCCAGAAACCTATTATATTTCTTTCTAGTCGCAAACCTAGTGATATTTAGACCCTCTTGTAATGATGTTAGGGCATGAAACCTTAGAACATCCGCCCACACCCACGCCACCCCACCCCGATCTGCTAAAGAGAGAAACCATGAGGGAGAGAGATGTCGCTCATACCACCAACACTTTTCCTTTTGGGAGAAATGTCGCTCATACCACCAACACTTTTGCTTTTGCAGAGCTTAGATTACCAAAAGAGATGGAGAAGAGTATTTCTAGGGGTACTGGTAGTTTAGAAAACCTAAGCACTTTTGGTGGAATCTTTGTGGAATATTCAAGATTATTTTGGAGGACACTGGGGAATATTCTACTGAAATAATGTAAAAAATACTATCAACGCACAAATGATAAATGTTAGGTACCAAAGCAAACATTTACAAAAAATGGGTACCAAAGAGCAATTATTATTGATCACCATGTCCAAACAAAATTTTTCAAAAAAGATATTTATACAATAAAAGGTAAATACAATTTCTTTTTGTCATGACAAGAAGTCTAACAACCATATTTAGTAAATGAAGTACCTTGAGATACTTCTCTCAATTTATCATACCATTGCTTCAATTGCACTCAAATTTTTGGATTTATTTTTGAAATTTTCTCGTATTTTACTAGAAAAATAAAGAGTTTTAATTACAAAAAACCCTAATATTGCTTTGGAGAATGTTATTCTATATTTTCATTTGGTGAAAAGTTAAAATACCTCAAATAAATTTTGCAAACCGTGTCCATGATTTTGGAGTAAAATTAGTGTTTTTTTAGGCTTATAATTTTCCACTCATAAGAAGTCAACTCCGATAAACTTTTTAGCCTGAAAATAGTGAGGATGCATTTATACCAAAACTTAAGATTAAGGGAACAATTTGCTATTTTTATTTTCTGAAGGTGAAAAGTAGTTATTTAAAGTGTTTTTAGGTTACAAAGTGTAAATCACCCCAATTATTACCTAAATATATTAATCAATTACAGAAGTCGAATTCACGGGACACGATTAAATTTTGCGACGTAAGCAAAATATGTTGTAGGACATTTTCCAAAAAAAAGGAAAGAATAATAATAATAATAATAATAATAATAATAATAATAATAATAATAATAAGAATTACTAAAAAAAAATGGAGAATGTTGACTGTAATTCATCACAAATTATAATTCAGAATCTGTAGCTCACTATATATTAGGATTAATCATTGAGAGAGAGAGAGAGAGAGAGAGATTTGGCCTTGATTTTATAAAACTCTTTATGGTATGAAGAATTATAAATACTCCCTTAATATTCAATCCCGTATTAAAGATATGATACCCCGTCGCTGCAAGTGGGATTTATAATAGAAAAATAAATATTTCGGGAGTGTAACTTTTCACACTAGAGAGAAGGGGTCTTCCGTAATTATCTCCTCGGAACTTATACAATCAATACAAGTCCGTACGCATTTTAAATGAAAGTATCCGATGGTTTGAAAACTTATAAATACCCCCTCAATATTTGGTCTTATATTACAGCTTCCACATACAGTTAGGACGGTCTACGTAATATGACACCGAACATTTGGGGACTGCTTGTAATTTTTGATACCATAGGAGTTTTTGTGAAGAGGGACCAAACCACAGGGAGTTGTCTATAATTAACCCAAACATTAATCTAATGCTCGTAATTTACCACCATCTTTTCACATTAAAAAAAAAAGGGAAAAAGAAATTATAATTTGGTAATAAAACTCAAAAAATTGGCCAATTAAAACCACAGTGAATCCGCTCTTTCTGCAGACCATTCACCGGTGTAAGGTCACTGAATTTGCTAAGTACCTGAAAATAATGTAATCCACTAACACGATACTTTCAGTTATCCCAACTATAACTACCAGTTCATAATATGTAAATAGGAAAAATAAATAAATTAAACTACGTAAATACAGAGATGCGTAGTGCATACAGTTCGGGTACAATTGCCGCTACATCCTTCGTCATTCACCTCTCCTCAGAGTTGAACCTGTTCCACGCTGCCTGAGGTTGATAGAGCAACATCGTAAGGTCGTATGTATTTGCCAAGCACGAATAAAATAACCAGAAAGACTTATTGTACGTCTTACTTGAATGTGCTTTGTGTTTATGTGGATTATCCTAACTCACAACTTTAGCTGTTACTGACTTTATATTGATTCAATCCGACATAAATGTGTGTGTATCATGTGATTATAAGAAAACACTGAACAATTATTTTAAAATGGCGTTGTTAAATTTCTTCCCATCATTGAGCAGATGATATTTTTTTCTGATGCTCGCGAGGACTCTCATCCGCATATTGCTGTCCTCAAGACCCTAATGTAGTATGTAATCTTCAGTTTTCAACGGGAACTTAACATACCTTCAGAAGATCAAAAACCTTTTCGCATATGTATTTTTGCTGGATGCTAGCTCCTCTTTGTTGCAATTTATCAGGGTGTACATAAAGAGTTGCTTTCCTGTAAGCTTTCTTCACAGCTGCTGCTGTTATGATCTCTGTCAGGGAAATAGGTTGCCAACCGCTGCTGGGTCCGAGGATCTGCATATGAAAATGAGTTAAACACCATATATTGTTGGCTAATTGCATCGGGTACAGGTCTTGTTTCGTTAGTATTTGGCTTTAAGATTTAAAGAAAAAATAGTAGAGATTTTTTTTTATTTCTTTTCGTGTGCAGAAACAGTAAACTACATTTCTTAGCACTTATGGGGAACCAGTACATACATATTGCAGAGTCGAGAGAAGCGCGCGCAAGTTCCCTTCTTTTCCTGTGGCCCATCTCTTAATATCAGCATCAAGAGAGTCAGCGAGCCTCTGCAAGACATAGAACCCTCGTCAACATTTAATTTTCAATATCACAATAACACTGGGATTTTTGGAAATATTACATTTCTCTCAGCCTGCTCTCTGTGGGCAAGATGATCACGCATATTCTTCTCTGCAAGGGCTTTTGCCTGAAAAGACAAGTTCAAGGGGAAAAAAGTTACAAATTTTGTCAAGCTCTACCTATTAGTTCAAAGATAAAATGGATAAAATGCATACTGCTCGCTCCATTATTCTCTGATGCCTCTCTAATCTTGCTTTGCGTCTCTGCGGTGATTCAGTAGTTCCATTCTCCAGATCCTGCACAAAAGTCTGATCCATCATCTTCTGGTATACAATTGTACATTATATTTACAACAAGCAATAGACAGTATTGGCAGAGTCACGATCCCAAGTTAAGGGGGTGCACTTAATAATAATACAAATAATTTAAAATTATATTAGGTCAGGAGGGTGCAATTGAGGACAATCAGGGGATCACTCAAAATTCATAATATTATGCGCGTGCACACACACACACACACACACACACATATATATTTAAACAGGCAACTGATACTCACTGAGGAAGAAAAACTGTGCTTCAGTACATTATTTCTGGAAGAACTACAAACTCGTTCTGTGGGGTTCTTCTGTGACCTTGCTTTCTCTAGAGCACGTTCACGAGCCTCTGCTGTGGCTCTTTCTACTGCAGCTCTTTCTGCTCTAAGCTTGGCTTCTATGGAGGCCTTATCAGCCGGTTGCTTCACAGAGGCCTTCTCAAGCTTCTCCCGAGCCTCTGCCCTAGCTCTTTGTCGAGCTTCAGCAGCTGCTCTCTCGACCGCAGCTCTTTCCGCCCTTTCACGAGCTTCAGCAAATGCCCTCTCACGAGCTTCACGTATTGCCCTTTCCACAACTATTCTATCCTTTTCCCGCTCCCTTCCTCTTTTGATGGCTTCTATTCTTTGCTGGTGATCATCTGTCTCAAAGTTTTGCTCCCTAGCCTTTTCTATGTTTATGCTTTCTTCTACAGCTCTTTCAGTTTCAATGGACTTATCCATTTCTTTGGATTCACCATGTAATCCTTCACTTTGCTCCTCCACACATTTTCTTTCATTAGCAACCATTTCGAGTTCATTTCTTATTTCTTCCTTGTTTGAGGTCTTGTCCTTCACATTTTCTGGACATTCTTCAGATTCATGAGCTGACAAGTCATCTATATTTTCAGGGCTTGAGGTTGACACAGATCCTTCATCACTCGCTGACATTTGCTCTAACACGTGTCTTACATCTGTGAGATCAAATTCAGCTGTTCTATTATCAGATTGATATACCTCAGTTAAACTTTGTCCATTGAGTTTAGCAAAATACTCTTGAGCAGCATCATGAATGTCTGGCAGTTCTTCTTCAGGATCTGAATCTGTGACACCGACATTTTCCGTCTTGCCATCATAAGAATGATCTTCAGAAGCATTGTGCAGATTGCTTTCAACAAAAATCTCTTCAGAGGCACTTCGTCGCAAGCTGTCCGTTCCACGCATTCCGTTATCATCCTGCTGGAACAATAGTTCTACCTCTTCGTCCCTATCAATTGCAGCAAATGTTCCAGTTACTTGGCGCAAATTATTATTCTCGTTGCAACTTTTAACAACTTCCTGAAGTTCTTCTGTAATGTAGTTTAAGTCAACACTGACGGCTTCTTGAGTCTCGCTGAAGAAGGTTCTAGCTTCACTACTGTTCGCATCAATAAATCCATTTTCTGCATCTTCAGCACAATTGTACGCCTGCATCGGTATGGTCTCAGCTGCTTCACATTCAGAGGTAACCATACGCCTCTCTTCAGCTTCGTTCTGCTCAAGTTCTTCAGGTGATTTTGGCTCATCAGCATCTGGAAAATGATTCTGTTTCTTGTCATCAGTTTCTGGATCATGAACCTCATCAAATTTCTTCTCAACCTCTCTTACTTCTGGAAAGACATCTGGCTCCCTCTCACTGATTTCTTCCTCTAAGGCCTCCTTCATCTGCTCTTTACTTCCGAACCATAGGTCAATCTCTTTCTCCCTCATCCCATTTTCTTCTCCATCACAAGGTTTTCCATGTCTGTTGCCATTTTCTTCCCACATTGAGTCATTTTTAGATTTCTTCTCCGTCTTTTCTTGCTCCAATATTTCATTCCCAAGAAGAATACTTGATTTATTCAGAAAGTTATCAAACACTGACCTCAACACTCTCCAGTATTCCACATTATGCATTTCCTCATGCTCTTCAAAGTTCTTCTCACATTTTCCCTTATCATCCATATCATTTTCTCTCTCCTTGGTCATTTTATCCTCCTGGGCAATCCTCAAATTTCGACAAGCTTCATCCGCATCCCTCTCCTTCTCTCTTGGTCTTTGAGGAGGACTTTGAACCCTTTCCACCCTAGTTTCAGGTCCTTTTGCATGAAAGAAAGTAGCCTGACACTGTTCAGGCTCATCCCCACTCCTCTTCAGCTCTTGCATCCTTCGGGGTGCACTAAGAGCTCTTTCCGCCAGTTCCTCAACAACTTCAGGTTCTTTTGTATCATGATTGGTTACCCCCGATCCAAGTTTACTTGTGGATAGCATGGAGCTATTGTTGTTGCACACCTTTCCAGGCTCGAGAACTGCAGTTCTAGACTCTGCATTGGCTACCAATCCAGGAAAATCTGTTGCCTCTCCATGTGTTTCAGCTTCTTCAACCTTTTCCATTTCAACCTTCTCATCCATACAGATTGTTTCGCTCCGACTGCAATTTGAATCAAATAATTTGCCTCCCCCCGCAGACACCTCTCCTTGTCCTTTAGTTGCTTCAACGTTATTCAGTACCCTTTTCACCTCAACTTTGCTAGCACCAGTAAGTGGATCATTGAAACTGGGGGCCGGAGCAAATTTCCCATTTAACATAGTGAATATAGAATTTAACTCTTCATATTTTTCCCTAGCTTTGTTCTCTTTTGAACCATAAGCCTCACGAACAATCTTAGTTTCCTTTTCCGGAACTTTCATCCCCCTTGTAGATTTATATTCATCTTGATAACCTTCCCTTTTCCTTTCCATTATCATTTTTGCTAACCTTATACTTTCTTGAGCCTGGTCTATCGCTTGCTTCAAGGCAGCAGCAGATACAGCAGCAACCGAATTTTCATCAAATTCCTCATCAAAGAAAGGTGGTGAAAATTCACCAGCAACCTTCTTCAAAGCATCTTCTTTAGAAGTAAAATTTGATGGACGAATTGTAGGGGGCAGCACTTTTGAGAAGTGCGATTCGAGGTTCACTCCATCCATATTGTGTGACTTATTAGGTACATGTGATTTATCACAACTTAATCCACCTTTATTTTTAACAGCTTCAACTTCAGCACTGAAACTCCAGGTGCGACTAACTTCACGTATCAGTGGAGGTACAGGTCTGTCTTCTGTTTTCTGCACCTGAGGAGCTCCATCAACAAAATAAGTAAATCCAGGAATTGCATGGAGCTCTGCTATGTGTGTTTTCCCATTTAATTCATCATTATCTCTTTGGTTGGTCCTATTGAAAGACATGTTAAAGTGCTGCTTAACTCCATCCACAGATTGATCAGATGCATCAACAGAGGACCTTCTTTTATTTCCTGAAGAATGTGGAGAAACTGATTCTTGCTGAGGCCGGCATGCATCTGCTTGAACCCTGTAAATGAAGTATAGGATTTAGAACAGGCAACCGGGCAACCTTTTTCGTTAATCTATATTCAGAATCTAGAATATACATTAGATAACTCGATTGTGTTTGTTTCAAGATATACAAATACCCTCAATGTAAGGGACATACAACTTACATTATTTAGATGCAAGAGATTACAAGAATCTAAAAGACTATATCAGTTTCATAAAAGTCAACGTCACACCGCTCCTCATTTCCCACCTCTCCCAATTAACACCTTGCACCGACCCACACGCCCGCCCAGAAGGGGGAAGAGAAGGCCTTCAATCATCAGATTTACATATAAACAAAACGCAGACAACAACACAGGATAATCGAAACATGAGGAAGAAAATCAACCTGAACACCTCTCAATGGAAGAAAGCCCAACTGATTAATCCATTTATCCAATTTGGAGTAAACTAAACCAAAAAGTTTTACACTTCATATAATCGCATTTATCACCTGAACTTGCCATTAATTTGTGCACACATCAAAGCCTTGCTTTGTTATAATACATCTTTTCAGCTAGCTTAACAGGACCAAAGGCAAAGAACTCATTAACTTGTATAGAAAAGAAAAGGTTTTTCCAGTGTTAATTTTCTTGTACTGTGGGGAAAAAAAGCATAAGCTTCATAATTGAGGGACTTCAGATGCTAAATTAATGTTAAGGAGATTTTCAGCATGTATACACAAGAAGTTGGACATAATAAACAAAAAACGTTTATACAGATTTTCAAGTCAAGTAGCTTAGATACATACGCCATTCGCTACACCCCAATAACCTCATTATAGTTAGTAGGGAGAGCCAAAAAAATGAATTAATGCATGTCATTGTGATAGTTAAGGCTTTCCATTTATAAAAACAAATAAAAACATAGCGCCACATCATGAAACAAGAGAAACCACAAACAACCTACAAGAATCCAAGCATGCTTCATGTGGAAAACTGCTCTTAATAAATTCTTGCATTTGCCAAAAGAGATAGCCCTAGACTAAAACACTTTCTATTCTAGGTCATACTCATTAATCTACATGAGAAACAAAGTGAATACAAAATCATGTCTAAAAAATCTTCACATTATACCAGAGGCAAAGTTTAAAACATGGCCATGTATTATGTACTGCCAAAAGAAGTAACAGCCAGGAATGATTATACTTAGCGGCGTTTACTTTAAATACTTTTCACGGAAAATTTGAAAAAACTATAAACTACAAACTTCAACTCTAGCCAATAGACGAGCTTTCATAGAAATTAAAAAAAAAAAGATGCCCGCCAAATCGATCTTTCAACACACTTAGTTAACAATTATCATAGGAAATATGGTCTGATAAACACCAGCAAAACGAAATATCGGTTATTGTTCCATAAAGCCACATATTAATCAATTAATCCAATACTATCAAAGAACAAAAACATAATCAAAAAACTTCAGCAGATTAGCCAAATATACATTGAATTCCCGAGCACAAAATCAATCAAACAACAATGGTTCCTTCCAAAAAAAATGAAAACTTTGACACAGATTCAAAATATTTTGTGTTGGGTTAAGTTTTTTGAAGCACAAGCAAGAGCATGAGAACAAAAAAAAATAGATGAATAAATAAACACGCAAACTATCAAGAACAACCAATCCAAACACAATGCCACAACATTCACTTAGTAAAAACAAAATCTTGGCGACACACACACACAGAGTTCCCAAATTTCACTCTACTCACCGCGGTTTAGTTTTCTTGGCAGAGCCATTGAACAGCTCCTCGTAAGGCACGGCGACATCATCATTCCTGAAGCCACCGAAAATGCCGGAGTAGTCGAGCTTGGAGCTCCGGTGACCGTCCGACCCGGCCCTCTCATCCAGGCCCGAAAGATCGAGCACAGGAATGGAGGTGGACACGGAGAAAATCTCAGCGTACTCATTCGCTTCAAACGACTTTCTCTTGCCCCCTCCTCCATTGGACAGCAAAACGTCGTCGTAAGGGTTCTTCAAGGAGAAGGCATTTGCGGCGGTGGAGTGCTTCCTCCGGTGCGGAGGCCTAGCTACGGACTCCATGGAAATGCAAGCTCAGAGGCGTTTTCGTACTTGCTCTGTGTGACTGTGTGTGTGTGTTGTGAGGCTAGGGTTTTTTGTTTAATTTGTTTTTGTTTTATTTTGTTGTTCTTGTTCTTCGTACTGTTGTTGCTCTGCAGAGAGAGAAAAAAATAAATTCTGCAGAGTCAGACGACAGGAAGAAGGAGGGAGTTAGAGAGAGAAAGCGAGTGATGTGAGAGAAAGTTTATTTATTTATTTATTTAGAGTTTTATTATGTAGAGATAGAAGAGTGGGACCCACCTCAGGAGGGTGTGATTTGGTGTATGAGGCGTAGGTGTTCCTAACCAATCGGTGTTTTATTCTTTTTTTTAGGGGGTATTTCTTGTAAATATTGTGTATACTTAGAGAAATTGTAGTTTAAATTGGATTTAGATGATATTATACCTGACAAAATAAAATAAAATTTGGGTAATTAATCATTCTCAGCATTAGGGTAAATGGACAAAAGTGACTCCGTTTTAGTTTTATAAGTTAGTTGGATTTGCCCAACAATAAATAAGATTTAATTATTGATGCGGTTTATATGTCAGATCATATAAATTAATTGAAAGTATTCCATGAACGTGATAATTTATCAATACATTTATAAGTTAGCTCTCATTATCCACTTCGAAGTAATCTTCGTAATAAAAGTTAAGCCGACAATTTAAGAGTAAGTGTTCGATTTTATGATAGTTAAACATCTTAAATTATAATACTGATAAAAGATCAATTATGCGCGCTTTAGGGGATGGTAAAATAACTTGTTAATTATTGTAATTTTGTGAATATATTTTATAATATCAAGTAAATATCATATTATTGGTAAAAGATCAATTACACTTTCGGAAATCATAAAAATAACTTGTTAATTGTTGCAATTTTGTGAATATATTTTTTATAAAAAAAAAACCTTTATTAAATGAAATGAGAAGCCAAAAAAATATTCTTAAAAAACTAATGGAGAATGATATTGATAGGCCAATGAAAACAATATATATTAATTATTTTGTAAATTAAAATATCAATTATTTATTTTAAATTATTATGTTTCTTACACACAAAGGAAAATGCAAAATCTGATTGAATTGGCGTAGATAGACCAGGCACGCCAGAAAGAAACTCTGCCTCAAATATGCTATGAAACTTGTGCTGTTCTGTCTGGGGTGTACGGTACAACGTCGCCGCGATTATTTTAATTTTTAAATTATTTACCTTTTTTTATCTGATTGAGAGGCGACAATGGTAAAAACAAAAGTAAACGGGGGTAAAAACAGAAGTTTGAAATTTTAATACCACCACTTGCAATAATTGTGCTTTCCAAGATAATGATAAATTTTATTTATTTTTTTTTTAATTTAAAGGTGGGCCTTGGAAAATTTGACGTGATTTTCTCAATTGCAGCAGTCGCGAAATGTCTCGTTTAAGTGTGTTGAGATTAAAATCAACTTGATTGTGTTGTAGTGCTATCAATATACTAATAAATTAAATTATATTTTTTATTAAAATAAGTATTAAAAGTCAATCGCTATCAATCTAAGTGTGGAACTTAACTATTAGATCATAAGTTTGGAAATGTTTTAAAAAGTGATAGCAAATCAAAAATTAAATATGTTGTAATTTAAAATATATTTACAAAGGTTGAAATACTAAGGATTTGTTCGGTTTCCGAAATATGATAATTGGGTTTTGTCTTGCGACTAATGATTAGTTGAATTATGCTCCAATTATTTGACATGACTAACTATCAGTTAATTTAATGGGATAAGACGCTATGTCCCATAAACAACGTCCAAAGTTCAAATCATAGTGTTGTAAATAGAGCAACTAACTTGAAAGAGTCGCCCCTATATGGGCCTCTACAGTACCTGATCCGAATTAGTTGATCAATGAATCGAAATCGGGTGATTAAAATAAAAAAAAAAAAAAAAAAAAAACAGATGACATGAGTTATATGTATGTCTCACATCCAATTGCAGCTAGTTATTTGCTTCTCCACATTGTGCAAGATTGGATATGAGTAACAACGAAAATTATGTATTTAACCTCAAAATGTGTCTCATTGTATCCAGTCAAAATTGAGAATTAAAAAGTAAAATTAATTGGTAGCTAACTAATATTGAAAATATAAGATTGAGTCTCACCCCTCTCTCGAATGAAAATCTCGATATATCATGGGTGCAGTGGGGGAGTGGCCATGATTAGGCCATAACCCACAAGAGTTAATCAATGAAACCAAACAATAAATTAACCGACACATAGAAGCCAAATCTTGACTTGTTTGGAGAATCAATGAATCCTAAAACTATTGGTGTTTTGTAAAACTAAAGTTGTATTTGAATTATCTAATTATTTTTTATAAATATAATAAGATACATATCATTTGATTACATCAATATTCTCAAATTCAATTAATCTTGTACTGTTGGATAATAATAATATAATGGTATAGTCAAAATATAAAAAAGTATATTTGGTATTTTATTTAGAATTTTATAAAACAAAAATGTTTTTTAACTTCAAATAAAAAAAACAAGCTCCTTTTAAAAAATTAAAAATAAATGGCCCCTCACTAGCTTCTTCTAGATGTTGATTTTATTCGAGAAGAATTATAAAGAAAAAAACAATCAACATTATAAAACGTGCTCCAAAGATAACTTTCCCCCCCTAATTTGGGCAAACAATCCAAATATTTATATATTTATTTATTTTTACTTCAAAAAATTGCCTAAAATAATGAGAAAGGAAGAGTCATCATTATGGTAGGTTCAAAATTGCAGCTTCTCATAATTTGTTTCACCTCAAAAATACATGAAAATAAGTCTTGGCTTTATGTAATATTTCCTTTCAAATTGTGCGAATTGATAATAAATATCAATTAGGAGGAAATAATCTTTTTAAAAATTTATGTAATTCTATTTGCAATTTATAATACATCAGATTTTTGTCATCACCAGATAATCGCAATCTAATAAATTTTAGCATTCAATATGCGACTACACGATTACATATAATATTACAATCAGATTAACAATGAGATTCATGTAATTTTGACAATAATTAAATAAATGAGAAAAAGGAATTGTTTTCGCATGAAATCTCAAAATAAATAGCTTTTTCTTTGTAATCTAATTTTTCGTAATTAACCAAGATAACAGTAATATAAATAAACTTAAAGTTTATGGTGACAATATATATATATATATATATATATATGAAAAAAAATTACGGGTCTGAATCTAAGTAATCGATAAATACATCTTTATCAAATTAACAATGTAATAAAAAGGTGAACTATTATCGAATAAAACGCAATATCTAGGAACCCTTTATATGTAAATGTTAAAATATGATGCTACATTAGAATTGAGCTCATATATATTATGCTAATGTAACGTAATGCATATATAGGGATGGTAATGGTCGGGTTTCGCAGGTCCCCGACTCGGTCGGGGCGGATTTGAACCCAAACATTAGGTTCGGGATGGGTCCCGAGTTCACTTGAACCCAGACCTGTATATATATATATATATATATATATATATATATATAATATGTATAATATAAAATATATAAATAAATATAATTAGAAAAAATTTTAAAAATTAAATTTGAAGTTGATTATTATTATTTAATTTGAATATGTTTTATTAGATTTTTACGTAAAATTTGAATGTTTTCTTTTATTAAGTTTCTTGTACAATTTAAAAATTGTTGTCTCAAAAACAATTGTTAAAAAATAAAAATTTTAATTATTGTGGGGGGTTTCGAAGGTCGGGTTTGGCGGGTTGGGAAGGGTTTATGACCCCGGAGGGTTCAACGGGTCCAACCCGCCAGGTTCGGGTCTCACACGGGCCTGATTTGGGATGGGTCCCGAGTCCAGAAATTTCTGGCGGGTTAGGTTTTGGGTCTGGCCAAACCCGTACCAGACCCGACCCGTTCCCATCCCTTTGCGTATTGTTGAACAATTTTCTCACAATGCACAAATAGAAAACTGACAAATTACATTCATATTCCTTGAGTTGTGGTAAAATTACATATTAGTATTTTTTATTTTAAAAATTACAAATTCCTTCATGAGATATGTATTAGTTTAACAAAATTCATCATTTATTAAGGCAATACATAATTACAAGTTGGTAATTACGTTGTTTTCGATTGAGTTTTAAGGTGGAATTTGTATGTTGTTGACGATTTTAAAATATAGAAACTATACATGACGTCAATATCAGGAAAAAAAAAGTAATGGTGGTATTAGATTATAGATAATGATGCTTAACATTGGTTGTGATGGTATAAAGTGAAATTATTTCGACAAGGTTGGTGGAGAAACGAAATTGATTGAGGGATTTCGTCAAGTTTAACGAAGCGCATCTCTTGGTGATTGAGTTAACCGCTATGGCTATAGGAAAATTATATTGTGGACATCTTTAGTAAATAAGAGGGAGTTATTCATAATTACATCATACCTCAAGGTGTGTAAACATAATTTGTCCTAAAAAATTTCCAAAAAGAAAAAAAAATGTGTATTCACAAATACAAAAATAACCTAATTTGATACTTATAATGTAACTCTTGAAAAGTCATCCCAATTATACACTAATCGTGACACTCCATAAAAAGTTTTTTTCAATAAACTATAATAAATTTTTGATTCTAATTATTTTTAATATCATAACTATCAAAATAAACTATTATGTTTAGGGGTGTGCATTCGGCCGGTACGGTACGTACCGTACCGAAAATTCGATAAACCGAAATTTCGGTACGCCAAAAAAGCGTACCGAATACCGAACCGAAATTTTCGGTTTGTACCGAAATTTTTATCGGTACGGTACGGTACGGTAACCGACCAAAATACCGAATTTTTTTTTAAAAATATTCAAAATGACAAGCTTTAACATAAAATTGAAATACCCATCAATATTAATATAATTCCAACAAATGAAAGACTAACATGAAAGAAAACATTAAATGTTCATCAAATCTACTCCAACATAAAACAAAATATTAAAATCTTCATCAAATTTACTCCAACATAAAACAAAATATTAAAATCTCTACCAATATTCCAAACAATCCAAATCCAAACAATCAAAATCCAACAACTAAACAAAGTCAAGCTCGGCAAAGTCCATCACCACCACCGGAGTCGTCATGATCACTTCACAAACCAATAATGCTCGACTCCATACCAACACTTGAGATCATATCTAGAGACACCAAGAAAGGAAATATATTAAAACACTAAATATAAAGATAAGTAATGAACTAGTGATTTACAAAACTCATACCTTGTTCAATTTTTTGAAGGACTTCATAATCCTCCTCACTAGACTTGATTGGGGTTTGACGGAGCCAATCTTGACAACATATTAAAGCTTGTGCCATCTTGGGTGTTAATGAAGCTCTAAAATCATCAATGACACGACCCCCTATACTAAAAGCCGACTCCGAAGCCACAGTTGACACAGGCATGGCAAGTAAATCACGAGCCATTCTAGAGAGAATGGGAAATCTATGGGCATATATCTTCCACCATTCCATGATATCAAAATTGTCTATGTCTTTCTCAATACGTTCACCTAAATACACATCTACTTCCGACTCCGATAGACCTCCAATCTCAGACACACCTAATTGAGCCCTTACCGCTTTTCTTTCCTTTTCAGCACCAGATGAACATGTTGTACTCTCACCTGTGTTACTTCCACTTGAAGCACGAGATGATGTAATAGGACATAACCTCTTGTACTCTTCAAAAACATCATAAAGAGCATTTTTGACCAAATTTATCATTTGATCTCCAACTACATTCCCATACATATGCTTCAAAACATATTGAACATAATTCAATTTATGTCGAGGATCAAGAACAACAGCAACATACAACATCATGTTCATCTTCTCTACATTTTCCCAATATTTATCAAATTTCAATTTCATTTTCTTTGCCATGTCTTCTAAGGCCTTATCACCACTATTAATCAACTCTTTCAACAAGTCATCCACATCACTTATTTCATCTAGAAAAGTGTTGGATGTCACATACAAAGAATCGGAAACTCGAAGAGTGAACTCATAGAAATGCTGCAATACTTTCACCAAATTTTCAACAACAACCCAATCATCTTTTGTTGGCAATCCTATTTCTTCATAAGTTCCCCCAAGAAGAAAATCAGCACGAAAATCTGCATCACACACCTCATACCTCTCAAAGACACCTTTAAAAATCACAGCAGTCTCTAGCCTAGTAAAAACCGAGTTCCATCTAGTTGGAACATCTAGAGATAAAGATTTTTTTGCTTTCAACTTTCTCCTCCTCCACATAAGTTTTGAATTTCTTCAATCTAACAGGAGATTGCTTCACATAACGTACTACAGTATGAACCAGCTCAATTGATACATTTTTTTCTTTCAAACCGTCTCTAACAACAAGGTTTACAATATGGGCCACACACCTCATATGCAAAAATTTTCCACCCAAAATTGAAGTACCCCAACTAACAAATCTTCTTCTCAAATAACCAACAGTAGTATCATTTGAAGAAGCATTATCAACTGTAATCGTAAAAATTTTATCAATACCCCAATCAAGTAAGCATTTTTCAATCAATAGACCAACCTCATCGCCTTTATGAGAAGGACAAGGAATGAAATTAAGAATTACTTTATGCAATTTCCAATCCTCATCAATAAAATGACCGGTCAAACACATATAGGTTAGTCTTTGATTAGAAGTCCATGTATCGGTGGTCAATGAAATTCTTTGTCCACTATTCTTAAAATAAGTCTTCAACTTATTTTTCTCTTCGAAATACAACTTATAACAATCTCTTGTAATCGTCGTTCTTGATGGCACATGAAATTGTGGACAAGCAATAGCTATGAACTACTTAAACCCTTCATTCTCAACAAATTTAAATGGCAATTCATCAACAATCAACATACGTGCCAAACTCTTTCTAACAACTTCATAATCAAACTTCCAATTAGACGACACTTCACTTTGACAATAACTTTGAATATTATGATTATCACCAACATAAGCATTGTCGGGATGTTTCTTGCATACCTTCATATGATTATTCATCCCGGACGTGCCATTCTTCACTGATTCAGCGGCATAAGTTCGACCACAGTAGTTACATTTAGATTTTTGTTTCCCATCTTCGTCTGTGAATATAGTAAAGTGATCCCAACATTTAGCACGTCGAGTCATCTCCTTTCGCTTTGGTCGTTTCTTATTTTGTGTTTTAGCTTGCTCTTTTTCCTCTTTAGATGAAATTAGTAAACTCACATTAGCTCCTGAATTTATTGAGAAATCTTCGTTCTCCATCTCTGAAAAAATATTACATACATATTTAAAATAGGGTGTCAATTGAGATTGGCTAGTCACTCGAATCTATATCTATCTATATATATATATATGTGTGTGTGTATGTGTGTGTGTGGTGGTACTTAAAATACATCTATTCTGTTCCACTGTTTCTCCAAGAGCTCTTCATCGACAAAATGATGCCCACACAAGTCTAATAATTTAAAGCAAAATATTCAATTAAGAATCATCATGTAACCTACCAACAAGCAAATAAATATTACTTTGTGGCTATTCGGTATATATACTTGAGAGTTTAAACTTCAAACAATCAAAAATCTACATATGACATCACAAAGAAAAAGTTCAAAAAGAGGATAATTTAAAACAAAAAAATGGTGTCTTGCTGCTCAAATTTTGGAGTCTCAGCAAGAAATCATTAGTAAAGTAAGATCTTTGTGAAACTTAAAGTAAGAAATTTGTGCTCACTCGAAATTTCTCCCCGTGCCGCAGTCGAGTCGTTGTTCTCTACTTCTCTTGCTGTCTCGTTGGTTCTTGGCTTCTCGCCGTCGCGTCGATAATCGATATGGAGGAGATGATTGATGAGTGATGATAATGAGAATATCCCCCAAATCCCTAATTCCTAAATTTGTTTTCTAAAAGTTAGAAAACGTGTTTCTACTCTTTAATTATTGAGAAAACGTATTAAGTTAAAACTTATTAAGTATATATATATATATATATATATAATATAATATAAATATAAATTTAATATATATAAATATTAATTCGGTATTCGGTTCGGTACGGTATGCCGAACCTTAATACCGAAACCGAACCGAAAACCGAAATTTTTAAAAAAAGGGCGAATTACGTTTACCTCCCCTGAGGTATGCTATATTTACAAAAATACCCCGACGTATGGAAAATTACAATTGCCCCTCTGAACTAAGGGGGTAATTACAATTTACACCAAAAAATAATGAATTTCCAAAATTACCCCCAAATAATTTCATCAAAAAAAATAGAAAAAAATAAATAAAATAAAAACCCCAAAATATCCTTTTCTTTACCATTTTTTTGTCACATTTTTTATTTTATTTTCTGATTTCTTTTTGTCTCCTCTCTCTCTCTCTCGCTCTCTCTCTCTCCCCTTCCCCTTCCCCCCCACGCCCTCCGTCTCTCTCCCTCCCTCCCCCCCCCACCCCTCCCCCAATCGTTGGTGTGCCGGAGGACCGGCGACGGCGGCGGGCGGCAGAAGGGGACTGGCGATGGCGATGGCGGCAGAGGGCGGCGAACGGTGGTGGGCGGTGGGCGGCGGGCGGCGGCACTGGTCTTTCCCCTCCCCCCCCCCCCCCCCGATCTCTGCCCCTCTTCCCTCTGCCCTCTCGATCGGTGCGCAGTGGGCGGCGGGCGGCGGGTGGCCCTCTCCCCTCCCCCCCCCCCCCCGGGTCTCAATCTCTCCCCCTCTCTATATCTCTGCCCCTCTCCCCTATCCCCTTTCCACTCTCGATCCTGCGGCGGCGTGTGGCGGAGGGCGGCGGCAGCGTGCGGCAGAGGGCGGCGGGGGACATGGAGATTGGAGAAGGAGCAGAAAAGAGAAAGAAAAAGGGAAAAGAAAAGGAAAACGGGAAAAAAAAAAAGAAAAGGAAAAAGGAAAAAGGAAAAAGGAAAAAATAAAAGAAAAAAGAATTTATTTAATTATATATAATATGTATTATAATTTTTTATATTTATAAAAATAAATATAATATTTTTATAAAAGAAAAAAAAACAAAAGATTTATTTTTAAAAAAAAAATATTTAAATGGTATAATACTTTTAAAATTAAATATATATAATATAATAAGAAATCTTCTGAAGGGCAAAATAGTCATTTTAATATGGTCAAATTTTATTTTTGTTTTTATAAGGGTATTTTTGGCAGTTCAATGATTTTTTGGTGTAAATTGTAATTACCCCCTTAGTTCAGGAGGGTAATTGTAATTTCTCAAACATCGGGGTGTTTTTTTGTAAATATGACATACTTCAGGGGAGGTAAACGTAATTTTCTCTTAAAAAAATTATACCGAATACCGAATCGAAATTTCGGTTAGGTATTCGGTTCGGCCGATTTATCGAACTGTGCACACCCCTAATTATGTTCTATTGAATGACACTCTTGGCTAACATATTAGAACTAAAAGTATCACAATCATGATCAGAAAAAACAAAACCTAATTTGATACATTTAAACATTACACTTCTAGAAAGTTTTTCAATTGCATACAACATTTCATAAAAAGCGTCTCAATAGTTGATACTAATTTTTAATTAAAATATAATTTTGTGATATTATACAATGATAAAATAAACTATTACTATACTCAAATACATGGCATTTAAGTTGGTGTATCCAAATCAAAATTATCACAATATCCACTTTTCAATAACAATTTGTGATAATAAGCAACTTTTTCAATCATGAATATTTACTTATGACATCACTTTATTGATATCTGAATAGTCGGCAATTTTAGCAGATCTGTGGGGCTTATGAGATATTATCTATTTGAATAATATTCAAAGTGATGTTTTTAATTGTTGAAATGAAAATGATAATATAATAATTTTATTTTTTTAATATTTTTGACATTATAATATTTAAATTTGATAGCTAAAAATATCAGTTGAATAATTTCCCAATTTTTGGATAGGGAAGATAAGGAGGTAAATAATGCGTGGGCAAAAACATGACCCACAAGCACGAAGTATCTCCTTTTTTATTTGTGGCATTGGTTATTTTAAAACAAGAAAACAGCCCACGTTAAACAGTGCAATACTTTTTTATATATTTCCAAAACAATTCAAACAAAAGAAAACAAAATAAGCAAGTTGGAGTCCACGCTTGAAAGCCCCTTTCTTTTACTAAAAAGGAGTATCTTTTAATTGGGCCATTATTGGCACATCAACAATATTCAACAATGCCTCAAAAAAGAGTTCAATGGATAGTCTTGTTTGACACCTCTCATAATAGCCACCTACTTTTGTTTCTATCTGCACATTCAATGCTATCAAAATCTAAGTCTTTGTTATGTTCATATGATCTTTCATAAGGTTCGAATCTATAGATTTTGAAAAGGATAGTTCTAATAATATAATATTGATAACATCCAAATTTATCATCGAATATGAATGTCTGATCTTATAAAATATGATTTTGTACCTGAAAATCATGATATTTTATCATTATAAAAAAAAAAGACTTCACAATATAAGAAAGGAAGTTAGCTTATAAGTTGAGCAAGGCTTTTAACTCCGTCTGATACGGAATAAGAATGTGGTAGCATCAAATATACAAGATATTTATGTTGTGATTACGATGGCAACTCACTATAAAGAAAATCAAGGACAAAAAATGAATATCAATGAATAAAAGATTTTATTTTCTTCACAAAAACAATTCTCATAATGTTAACTGTAACAAAACTTTGTTTATATTATCACGACTGACAATTAATGACACTCGTATAATAGCGACATTATGCTTTTTTTTTTGTTATTAAACTGTCATCTTAAAGTGTCGGTATATTATAATTAGTGAGAACTAAAGTTTCTAATTATTATCACTAGTAAGTCATACTCGGCAAATTAAAGAAAAATTGTTGTCACCTAACAAATACCATCAATGACATTATAAAATATATTATCACTTAATATATCTCATCATTAATATTTTTTCCATATCGTTATCACTCATGCTATATATATATGTATTTGTTTAGTGAAATAAATGGATAAAATTTAATAATTTTTTGGATATTTATTCATAATTGGACTAAATTATACAAGATAAAAAAAAAAAAAAGAAGTGAAACCACATCATTGATGATTGATTTTGGAGATGAAATGCGCGCGCGTTTGTGTATACATGCATGATTAAAGCAATCAGCTTTGAGGGGGAATCTATGATGAAAGCAATTATTTATTGAAAGAATTAAGAAGATCTAAAGCATAAAAGTAGATTGCCAATGGGCCAGAACTAATGCAACTTTAGATGTGTTTTCATTGTGTTTTTTTTTTGTACGATAAGGCTGAATATTATCGTGCTTGCCCACTTTGATGAATAATAAGGATAAAGTGTAGTAAGTTATATTTTTATTTTCATTATTATTTTTGATTTTTTTAGGAGATTATATCGATGAGTTGAAGCATTATTTACAATTTTGTAAAATTTTTACATTCCATTACTAAAAAAAAAATGCATATCGAGGCATCACAATTTATTACTGTGAGTGGATATTATACTACTTTTAAGGGCTAAAATACGTAACCCTCGAGTGCTTTTTACATATTGCAATATAAACTTTTATGCGCTGCATTCTACCATCTGAATTTTATATTTTTCAAGCTTAACCCTCTTCGGTCCATTTCTAGCAATAAGTGACATTTCGTACGAGGACATGTGTCCAATTTTCGTTCATTTTTATTTGCTGAAAAATGATAATAGAGAGTTAAGTGTAGAAAATATAAAATTTATATGGTAAAGTACAACTCATAATAATTCGTATGACAATGTAAAAAAACACAATAATTTGGGGAGTTAAAATATCATATTATTATATATGTCATGTTAAATTGAGTGTGTTTGGTTGATAGTGTTTGCGGCTCAAATTTTATGTTGACACCAATTGTCACACATTGGCCGTGTGAGCTAACTAAAATATTCATCCGATTAAGTATAACTAATATTCACCTCCAATTTGTAAAATTATTTTAAATTAACTTTAATATATGAAATTGTGATTTTCCATACTACACAGTACTTCAATTATCCTCCAAAATTTGTAACATCTGCTAGAGCTATCAACGGGCGGATTTTAATTTGAATCTGTTTCGAATTAGATTTCGATTTTAGATATTTCAACTAAATAATTCGTTATTTAACTAAACACGATTATAAATATCTGTAATTCTGAATATCCAAACCAAGAATGCCACTAAGCAATCCATTTGAGCACTCTTACTCAAAATTTAATATTTTTTTTGTGAAATTAATTTTTAATCATAAAACATTCTTTTACTTTCTTTTTTTAATTTAAATTTTCAAATAAGGACATTCAATTTATTATTTGTTTTTCAATTTTAGATTTTTAATTATCGTGTATTGTAAATCAACTCCAAATTTTCTTGATCAGAATTTGAATTTTTATTAGATGTGGTTATTGTAGTTAATAGTAATGTATATTAGTCCTATAAGATCTCGAGTCATATATAGAGCCCATTCAGATGGGTTATTTTCTAGAGAAGAAATACTTATTTTTTGAAAAAAAAAATATTTCAATGAAAAAAAATGTGTTGTACTGAATTCTTTCGAAAACATGGAATCTAGAAACAAAGAGCCCAAATGTGGCTTTTTTTTTTTAAAAAACTATTCAGAGTAGCTTTAGATAAAAGTACAATTTAAAATATATTTAACTATTATATCATATCCAAACGCAAAGCAATTTGGTTTAAAAAAACACAATTTAAGAAATATCTTTCTTAAACCCATCCAAACGGGCTTAATATAAGAAGAATCTATTGATTACATCGCTAAATTTGAATTTGGATCGAGTCATCTAGATGTCTATAGCCCATTCCCAGACCCCTCAAAAATTGGGCCAAATTGTTGTAAATCTATGGCCCATTACCAGTTTACTCAAGCCCATTAAAAGTTGACCCAATACCCCCTCTCCTCTCTTGCCTTGAAGAAAAAGAAAAGCAAATCAAAAACCCACCCCCTTTATCTCTCCTCCGCTACTGAAAATCAGGAGTGACAAACAAACATAGAGTGATATATACATACAAATTTGCTGAATCTATACACTGCGATTTCGTAGAAACGACTCCATATCCACGATGTTCAGGAACCAGTACGACACCGACGTCACGACATGGTCGCCGGCGGGGCGGCTGTTCCAGGTAGAGTACGCGATGGAGGCGGTGAAGCAGGGCTCGGCGGCGATAGGGCTGAGATCGAAGACCCACGTGGTGCTCGCGTGCGTCAACAAGGCGAGCTCCGAGCTCTCCTCGCACCAGAAGAAGATCTTCAAGGTCGACGACCACATCGGCGTCGCCATCGCCGGGCTCACAGCCGACGGGCGGGTGCTCTCCCGGTACATGCGCAATGAGTGCATTAATTATTCGTACACGTACGAATCGCCGCTCCCCGTTGGTCGCCTTGTTGTTCAGCTTGCCGACAAGGCTCAGGTTTGATTTGGTGTTTTTTGGTTAAACCCTAACTGTTTTGATTCTTTATTGCTCGTACAATCTTGGTGAATTTTTGTTTGGAGCATTGTGTATTTTAGGAGTTAGGGATTAAGATTTTGGACTGGTACATTGGGGAGTTTTCTAATGGGTCTGAAGAAAAATCCTGATGAATGTTTCTCATAAATTCATTCTTCTTTTCTTTTTTTTTTTTCGAGTTGAAACTCTTGAGTGCTTTGATTTGTTATGTGTAAGATAGGGATCACTATGTAATTGAGAGTTTGGGTTTCAAGATTGAGGGTTGGTACTTGGTAGAATGGGAATTTTGCAAATGGATGCGATGTGAAGAAAATTCTCCATCGGAATAGTGTTAATAAAACCTTCACATTGTTGAGCTCATTAGACAGAAGGTTTAAAAATTATTTCTTTTGCTTTGAGATTGTGGGACTTGCATTTTTGGGATTGTGGGAATTGCATTTTTGGGATTGTGGGAATAGAGTGGGAGTAAAAGTTGAAGGTTTTAGAGTGGGAGTGCGCGGTGTGGGGATATATTTTATAAACCTTTGTGAAGGAGGATGTTGTGGTTGAAACTAACCGAGAAAAGGAAAAGCCGAAAAAAAACCAAAGTTGGCGTGTACATATCAGTTTGAATTGGAATTAATAAAAGAAATTAGAAGTTGAATCTTTGGTTTTGGTGATTAATGTTCCATGTTTTGGTGGCAAAAGTAAACCAGAAGAAATGCTGAAGAAATCGATATTAAGTAGAAATCTTACATTTTTTTGGTATGCTGCATATTTATGTATAAAGTTATGCAAGAAACTCTCCTGATAAAACATTTTGCTATTTCTTGTCAACTTTTAGCTTACCTTTTAGCTGTAGCATTGTTTAATACTTTTGCTCAAGCATTAGGCACAAAGTTAATGGTTAGAGGTTCCAGTGAGAAATAAGGAAGCTCCAGAACTAGGCGTCCCTAGACTGTGCTTGGGTTTTGTACTGAACTTGCTTGTACCTACTATACTTTTAATTTTGGATGTCTGCATGATTTTCACTTTTGAAAGCTTGTTCTGCTGAATTTTGGTGGTTTATCTGGTACATTTTTTTTAAGATTTTAGTTCATGCTGCAAATAAAGATGCGGAGCAAAGCTGTGAATCAGGCTTAAATCAGAAGATAAGCACTTAAGTTGTCGCTTTCAGAGTAGTTTTGATTCCATTTATACTTCGTATACGTATGTAAGTTAAACGGTTTCAATTGATTACTGGCAGTGTTTTCATAAAGAAAAGAATAATATTGCCTATTGAATTTGTTGCAACTTGTAACAAATGGGAAATTATAATCCAAAAATGCGGATATTTCAAGTTCTACATGTTTCTTGGATGTGCATTTATTAGTTACCATTTATGAATCTAGATATCCACCAGTAGAGTTTGTAAAGGACTTCTTAACAAAAATTCAAATTGATGTAATCACAGTTCCTGAACCCAATGATAACATACAGGATATGTGGATGGTTTTCTAGATGATTGAAGATATTGATTTCTTTGGGACATCTAGACTGGAATCTGGATAATATAGAAAGTATCTTTTTATCAGTTAAAAATTTCCTGCATCTTAGATATGAGAGCCTCAAATTAAAATTATGTTTTTGCTTCCCACTGCGAGTTCAATATTCTCTCCTATTCACTTTTCTGAGTTTTTCATAGGTTACAAAATGTGAGGAAATTGCCTTGTCATTTACCTACGAGGAAATTGTCTTTCTTCAGATTGTAAATTTCATTTTACTCTCACTCCTGAATGTGGAGTGATGGTATCCATTCAAAAGTTGCTTCCTCACAAAACTTACATTTGTTGTTGTTAGTCTGCGTAATGGTAAACTGATGGAAGCTAAAGACGACCTCCTTTATAATCCTTGGACTGCCATGAGCATAGAATATCCCCAGACATTTTTTTCTCATACTTCGGTGATCCAGTTCACATGTCATTTAGTGATTAAGATACGAGTCTCCCTTAGATTCTCCTCTCTGTTTCTTGGTAAATGCTGTCGCATACTTTTATCTTTTATGTGACTGTTGAAGCTGAACCCCCCCAACCCACTCAAAGGATTCTCTATTCTTAATGAGTTGCTGCCATATGTTGTTGAAAAGGTATGAATGTTCATTAAATGTTTGGCTGGACCCTTGAATTATTTGTGTACAAGTTTTTTGTATTTTTGCGACAAAAATGTAAGTATTAGTACTCGCTGTGAATCTCTGTGTTCTACTATTTTTGTTTTCCCTTCTTTATTACAAGAGCGTCATTCATTTCTCCTAACATATATTGCTCAGTATCAGGTTTATCATTATGTTATTGCAGGTCTGCACGCAGCGCTCGTGGAAGCGGCCATATGGTGTTGGCCTCCTTGTTGGCGGTCTAGATGAATCTGGAGCCCACCTATATTACAACTGTCCAAGTGGTAACTACTTCGAATATCAAGCATTTGCTATCGGGTCCCGGTCACAGGCTGCAAAGACATACTTAGAGAGAAAGTTTGAGACTTTCACCGATTCATCACGGGAAAGTCTGATCAAGGATGCTCTCTTCGCGTTGAGGGAGACCTTGCAAGGCGAAAAATTGACAAGCTCAATTTGCACAATTGCAGTAGTTGGAGTAGGAGAGGCGTTCCATATATTGGATCAAGAAACTGTCCAGCAACTGATCAATGAATTTGAGGTAGTAGGTGAAGAGCCTCCGGCTGAGGAGGCGCCTGCTGCTGCTGATGCTACTCCCGCTCCCGATCAAGGCACCGCTTCTGGGGGTGGCAGTGGCAGCAGCGATCAGGGAACTCCGGCTGACCAAGGTGTCACTCCAATGGATATCTGATGACTCGGGTCACGTTTGATAATGTAAGAAATGAGTGCCCCGCCCCTCCTCCCACCCCCATCTCTACACAGAAATTTGCTGGCTGGACTAGAACTTGTTATCTTGCTGAGCAGCAATCAAATTGTGACAAGTTAATCCCTTTATTGTGCCTTGCTTATGTTTGTATTGGGATACAGTGATGACTTTCCTTGCTTTCGGGATGATTTTCATTCGCATTGAATTACTTTGTTTTCGATTCTAATTTCTAAATGCACCCCTTTCTTATATATGGCTTGAAATAATTTGAAAGAACCCGTTCTGTCATTGTGAAACTAATCACAACTTAAATTTGATAGCTTGAGCCGAGCTCGGCAGATTTTTTGAGCTCTAGCTGGACCAAACTTACGTGAGCATAAAGCTCGAGCTTGATCTAAATGAGTGTGTATATTTGAGCTCGAGGTCAAATCAAAATGGTGAAGCTTGAGCTTGGCTCATCCACTTGTTTAAAAGTCGAGCTCGAGCTTATTTTTTAAATTTTTTTAATTTTTTAAAATATTACTATTTTTTTAATAAAGGTTATAAATAATATAATATTATTATTTGTTCTATTATATAACTTAAATATTTAAATAATAAAAAATATTGATTTTTGTTATATAAATTTATTATTAATATTATATTATTATTTATTATTTATACATTTTAAAACTATAAATATAAAAAATAAAAAAGTTCACAAGTCCACTTGTGAGCTTTCAGACAAACATAGTTGAGCTAGAGCTTGCCCTTTCAAAGAGCTCAAGCTCAAAAAATTCGATCTTGAGCTGAGTTGAGCTCAATTTGAGCCGGTTTATTGGTTCATGAACTGATTTGGTTCATCTTACACTCATAGTTCTGTGAGTTGTAGAGGTTTTTACTAAGATAAAATCTATTTTGGCCGCCGAAACCCCCATTCTAACTAAGTCATGCTAGCTCCAAAACTTAGTATAAAATAAAAAGGTATATAGTTAATGTTTTCAAGTTTTCTATTTTATATTTTAAATTTTAGTAGATTAACTTCAATATCTTCTCCAATACATTGGGAAACAAATTACAATTTCTTGATTGAAATGGAAAAATACATATTTTCATAGTTTGAGGGTACAGAGCGAGATCAAATACAATACTGAGGGGGGCAAAAAGTGAAATTCACTCCATTTATTATTACTATTATTATTTTTGGGAGTTAATCGACTTAACCATATAAGTTTCTGTTGATTTACTTATGAGGACAATTTTGTTTTGTCAACTTTGACAAAAAAAATTTCCACCTAACTTGAATTCTTCAAATTTGGTTGATTATAAGTAATTCCACTACCTATTTATATGTTTCACTTTCTCGAATGGGCTATTGTTTTAGTTAGAAATTCTTTATTAATTTCAGAAAATAAATAATCATTTATACGCATAAGAACACATTAACCCAAAATCTGAAACATATTAATACAAACTATATACTATTTGATAAAGTTCATACAAGTTTTGTTATTAAATTTTTATTTTTCTTCCTCTTCTTTCCCCATGTAATTTGTATACAAGGTTTTTTTTCTCTATATAATTATATTCAATGGACATCTTTGATACACGTTTATAAGGTATTTGGACCCCTTCGAATGTATCTTTAAGCGCATTTGATTTCTCGTCGAATTTCTTATGAATCGATTAATTATAATCCGGCTTGCATTAGGAATATCATATAATACGATATAACAATCTCACATAGGAGGTGAGTTTTTGGCATTTCAAATTATGCATTTCAATTGGCTCTTGCATATTATCTATCTTATCCCTAAAATTGACACGTAAAATTATTGAAAAATGGCGTTCCTTTGGAGTAAAATTGAATTTTTGTATCCTTAATACCATATTACACATACAAATCAAACATGCACCTTTTGAAGAATTTAAATTAAAAAAATTATCATATCAAAACAAACACACTTACGAAATATCAAAATATGAAGCTCACCCACTTAAAATATTAAATATTTTATGCGTGAAATTCATAATCAATCTTAAATAGATAAACACGCCCGTGTGCGTGCACACGTATGTTTTACGGTTCATACATGGAGTATCTTTTTAGCTATTTATAACATATCTATTTTATCGAAAAGTTTATTCAAGTTTTGTTATTAAATTTTGTCTTTTCTCGTTTCTTTGTTTTTCGTTCCTTTTTTTTCCCCTTCTTTTTACTTTTTATTTTTCATGATACATACATACATATACATACATATATATATATATATATATTCTTTCGACTCTTCTTTCTCCATGTAATTGTATCTATGGCAAATTACGTCTACATCCCTCGAGATATACTATAATTACAAATTAGTTTCCCTCGTTTTAAAAATTACAAATAACCCATCAAGATTTAAAACCTTTTTAAAAACATTGATAGAGATATGTAGAAAATAACATTCCTGAGACTATAATAGTCAATCCGCCACTAAAAGATGTATCTTATTGAACCTGACAAAATTCCTTAATCAATTTTGTTATTCTACTAACTTTCGTGAAATAATTTCACTGTATATTGCCATAATCATCATAGGCATTACTGTTTATAACCCGATACCGTCACTGCATTTTTATTGAAATTGACTTCACATATAATTTTTACATCTTTAACTTGTCAAGACCTTGCAAACCCCATCTCAAAATCCCACTTAAGACAGCAGACATACAACTCGTCATTATGCCCTACTTCGATGAAGCATGAATTTTTTTAAGCTGACATATACCCCAGAAGGTATTTGTAATTTTTGAAAGTATAGGCATAATTTGTCATTTATTTTTTCACATATATATGAATTATTTTGCATTTAATTTTTTACATTTTACTCTTTTCCCCATATATAATTGTATTCACAATATCTTCTTAAATAAATAAACACACACACTATCAACAAAGTGAGAATAAAATCATGAATCAGAACACTTCAATTGTTATATAATTGAAACAACAATATTTCCCAGCATTGTCTTTGCAAAGGGGTTAAAAAGACAGCAGTTGCAGGCATTAATAAAAACCAGAGCCCTCTAATGCAACCTCCATAACTGCCTTCTTCCTTTGTGCTTAAAAACTCAAGCAGCAATGGCATCAACAGTCAAAAAAATTTACGCGTAGTCCTTAGAAACATTTCGCACGACAAAATTGTCGGGCTCTGGGACGGGAAGCCATTTTGTCTGCATTTGTTTATACATCCACTGCCAGTTCTCTGGCGTCACCTCACCACCTAGGGCTCGGATGACAGAGCCACCGCTGCAAGAGCCGATCTTGCAGCAATCTTCGAGTGATAGTCCCTTCACTAATCCATATAAAAACCCACTTGCAAAGAGGTCCCCTGCACCCGTTGCATCCACCGCCTTCGTGTCCCCTATTGCTGGCACACGGACAACCTAGAAGAAGAAAATTGAGTTTGTGATACCAAATTAATGATAGTAGTCTCCCTCAAATAGGAACAGAGTCGGAAATTTTTATTTGGGACAGGCAAAATTGAAGTTTTACAAAATATAGAAGATATTTATATTGATTTGATACACATATAGGCTTGAGCGGAAGAAGGGCAAAGGGGGGGGGGGGGGCGATGACCCTTCTAGCCCCATGACTCCATCCCCGCTCTCAAAGTAGCACATACACCAAAAAGAGCTGTTGAACAAAACTGAAATCTTTCTTGATCACCAAACATTTCAACCACATATTTCTTAGGTGGCCGGTTTTAATGTTTCGGATTAAGGGAGCCCTCTTCTACTTTCAATTGCATTACTTTACCCTCGTAGTATTTTGAATTTTGCTTCAATTATGGAATAAGAATCTAAAATACCAAAATAAGAATCTCAATGTTCTTCTTTCATCAATATTGTTCATTTCTTGTTATTCCAAATGGCGATTAGGATCACAACCAAAATGTAACACGCACCTCTTTCCCGTCTTTCGCAATGCATCCCTTTGCGCCTAATGTTACCACTGCCCATTTGCAGTGTTTCGAAATAAATTCAAGTGCCGACTCTGGATCTGCATTGTCATCACCCCTGCAATTTTTCGAAAGAAAGATGACTCGCAGTTGATGATAAACTGTTCCAACAATAATCCACAAATAAACTCACAGAGAGTTCAATAACAGATTCTTTCTCTCTTTATGTTATGAAACCCAAGCGAGTATACACCAGCAGGGTTGTATGCCGTCAGATTTCTATATCATGCTAACAACATTTTTATATACATCATTATATTCTCATCCAATGGTTTATAATTCATTTGAGTACATAAACATTTGTGTGGCATAAAATTTCTCCTCTTTATGACACGTCCAACTTCCACACATGCACGCACACGCACACACACACACACACATGCACACAAAAGAATGAATAAGCAAATAAATAAGAGAAAAGCACAAATGGACATCAACCTCACTAGTTCTGCAGCTTCATCCTCATTCGCAAAGCAAAGGTCAATGTTCCCTGATTCCAGTAACTGTAACAGTGGCACTCTAAATTTCCGCACCATCTGCAAAAGTAAGATGATTATATAAAACATTGACATCAGTGATTACTAAAGTATGACATAATCTCAAGTTCAGTTTTCAGAATAATGTTTCAACTCTTCCAAAAAGTTTAATCGTAGGCAACAAATACCTCAAAACTGGCAAGATCTAGTGAAACAGAAACGCCCTCTTGCTTGGCAATCTTAATGGCTTCTTGAATAACTTCTATGTTAAGTATTGCATACCTCACCACTAGCCACTGTACCGTTGAAATGTAAGGTATTGACAAATTCGCAAGAACAAACAAACCATTAGCTTAGTGCAATTCTGGTTTACTTTATGAAACAACACAGTACAAAACCATTAAATTGTGATAATTAAGAATTTAAAATCTC
>CM047874.1:24824440-24899440 GCA_026212405.1 Petrea volubilis | reverse complement strand
TCATCATTTCATTTGTAAAGTTCAATTTTTAAGTGTTGCATTGTTTATGGAGAAAAACCATCCTTATGGTCTTTGTATTAATTACTTATTATATCTAATTGAACATTAGTTTCATTTACACATATTAATTTATTCATAGAAAAAAAAGTTATATTAAAATTATAATATTTGGGTTTAGTTCATTCAATTTTAAAAAACAATATTATTTTCATCACAATTATGTGTATCTTAAAATTAACAAAAAAAAAATCTAGCACGATTTATATATCTTAAATATAAGAAAATAGTTTTCTCGAAAACATTAATTTACTAAAATCGCCTTTCTAAAAGAAAAAGAAATAGTAAAAAAATCAATTTATTTAGTTTTCTAATCTAAGAAATCTAGCGTAATTTAGACAAAAAAAAATACAATTGCTGGAGTTTGATTTCCGAATTTTTTAGTATAAAATTTATTTTTAAAGTACTTTTTATTGTTTTTTAAATGAAATTTTGATCGTCGGTAAAATTACATATAAAATATATTATGTATAGATTTGAGATGCGGCGACTATTCTTACCAGGTCCCTTGCCCTGCATCGGTATCGGCTTCGAGGCGGCCTCTCTTATCAGCTTCTTGATCTCCTCTGAGTTTCCACATATTAGATTGTAACAAGGGCCTCCAATACCTTGTTTTCTAAAGTGTTTTTCAATTTTCCAAGGTAGCCAAATGATTGTGTATATGAATTTGAGGAAGTAGAATAAAATTGTAACTAGCAAAAGAAGAGCGACTAGGAGAGGCATTGCTGAAGAATTGATGAAAGAACTAAGAGATCAAAGCCAAAGGTGTACTTTAATGTTGCTAACACTTTCTGCATTTGTGAAAGAGTATCATTGAGCATCTGATACTGATTAAAACCACCTAGGAAAGTGACAAACACTTGTTATTATTATGGATTAAGCGTGTCAACTTGTGCCTTAACAATTGGTGTATATATAAAATATGATATGAGCAAATAAAATAACACAACAAACTTAGACAACGTTTGTTGCATTGTCATGTGAAGACTTTCTGAAAATAGTGTTTGGCATTGCTTTGGGGTGTTTTCGGAAGAAATGTTTTGGAAGAATATGATATAATGGTGGATTAAAATTTTTCTCTGGAGGATAAAAATATTGTTGGATATTTTTAGAGTAGACAAATTGATTTGACTATAAGTATTATTTTAAAAAAAATTGTTGTCTAACAAATGGTGTCATATTAAATTTTATATCATATATTTTATAATTATAAATTCACAAATATCATAAGTTTGTGGCCATTTGGCCTAATGGACGTGTTTTAAGTGTCAGGATTCGAATTTTGATAGTGTGAGTTTGAATCCCAATAGTATGTGTGTTATGATATACAAAAAAGTCACAACTATCATAAAATAATGGAATAATTACACTAAACTATTTTGGGGTTTGTCAAAATTATAAATTAAATCATCGATTTTTCAAAATTATTTAGATAATCCTAAAGTATGCAAATATTTTATACATATTAATCTTCTATCTACCATCATTATGATTTTTTAACCAAAATCGTTAAATTTTAACGTATTCCTATTACTTTACCATTTTGGTCAAATTTTGACCAAATTAACCAATTTTGTAAGACTAACATGTCCACTGCGCATAATAACTTGGTTCTTCATATTTTAGGCATCTTATGCCCAATGGGCATTTTTAATCCTATAAAATTAGTCAAATTTACTTAAAATTTGACCAAGAGGACTAAAATAAGAATGGTATATTAAAATTCTACAATTTTCATTAAAAATCTTAATGGTAACAGATAAAAGGCTAATATGTGCAAATCGCTTGTATACATCAAGATTATTTAGATAATTTTCAAAAATTTAAGATTTAGTTTGTAATTTTGACGAAAATCGCAGTAGTTCGGTGTAGTTATCCCTAAAATATTTTGAAAAATTATAAGCTTACCTAAATAGCCTCTAAATGAACTGCTAAATGACCAATAAATTCAAAAACCAATCCCAAATCTTCAGAATTTAGGTTCATAATCATTTTAAAAAATATAGAAGCCGAAAGATAAACTTATCATTTCCACAACACGAAATATTAAAATTATATGAAAATATATACACCATATCCATATGTCCTCATGTAAAACTTAAGTGATGATTACTCCTTTCAGCCTCCATTCGCCTTGTGCCTGCAGCAACTCAATCAGAAACGATCCTTCTAAAAATGATATGCGCACCATATTGAGGCTCCAAAGCACACGAAAAAATCGACACATGAACATAAGAGAGAAATATCACTAGCGTGAAGCGTCGAATGATCATAGCCAAGATCATTTTTGCCTCCACCATGGCTAAATTTTGGCCAACACAAATTCTAGGACCCAAACCAAATGGGACATACGAGGCCAAGTGCTTCCTTGATTAAGAAAATCTCATTGGAATGAACGCATTTGCATGTGATCCCAAAATCTTAGTGTCGTGATGAACAACAAGAATTGGCAAATTTAATTCAGTGTAGACTGGAATGTTGAGGCCCCCTAACTTATGTGAACAGGCAGGCCCATAGTATGGAACAATAACTTCCATTTATGAATAGCAGAAGGGGTGCAATGTACTTGTCATGTAATTTATTGGGTTTGTCAAATTAGGTTCAAGTAAAAGAATTTTCTACATATAATTGCAATCAAAGTCCTTTTAAGGCCAATTAATACCGTCATTTATTTCCATGCATGGGTGCCTGAAATTGTTATTAGCACTCACTATAAGAAAATAAGTAAATTAGGAACAATATAACAAGTGATAATAAAAAAGTTGTCATTAATTATATACATTTAGTGATAACAAAATTATGTTGTCACAAAACATAGTTTAAACAATATCAATAGTGACAAATATAGTGTAAACAGAAGGCAATATAGTACAAAATTGATAATTAGTAACATATATATGGTGGCAATTTAGTGACACTAGAATCTTATCATAAAAACTTAATGACAATTTTTTTTTTGTCACCAAATTATCACTATAAGTGTGTCGCTAATTATTAATAGTTGTCACTAAAATATTAATTCTTATCACCATTGAGTGAATATCGTGACAAGATAAAGGTTGTTGTCACTGAAGAAATTTAAATAGTGACAAAATAGAATGCATTGTCACTTCATATAATTATCGGTGATAATTTTTATATTGTTATTTGTATATTTTATTACTAATATTACTTTTCTTGTAATGAATTGGAAAAAAATGAAAAAACGGGAAGGCGAAAATGGAGGGAGGGACGAATTTGAAATTGACGTGCACAAAGCATTTCTCAAATTTTTGATATGTGCTCTAGTCGATGTTTTCAAAAATTTTTGAGTTCAAGCTCAAATATTATTAAATTAGTTGGATGAGCTCGATGAACTCGAAGGAGCTCGAACCAAAATATCAAGGTAGGTAAATTTAGAAAATAAGAATTGTTAAAAAAAATAAATAAATAAGAAAATAAGAAAACCTAATTATCAAGGTAGTTTCCACCGAACTATGATTGCTTTTACTCTTTACCTAATCAATTATAAAAAACTAGCAAGTGTGGAATACTCCATGTGCATGCTAAATTAAAAGTAAATATAATTTAATCACGTCTAATTTATAATTTCATATCTTATGGGAAACAAAAACTTGATTAAAAATTAAATTGAATTTTATTATTGAAAAATAAATAAATAAAAGAAAGATAAATTAAATTAAATATTGAAATTAAAGACATGAGAGAAGATAGAGGGAAAGAATGAGAAATAATATATACAAATTGGATAGAGGACAGAGAAAAGCAAGAGAAAATAAAAAAAGAGGAAGAGGGGAAAAAACTTTTAGAGATCAAAGGTATCAAAATGCAATTGTTAAAAAAAGTATGTTGTTTTATATATAGTATGGATAAGAAATAGATAAAAGAAACAAGTTGTTTAACAATCTTTCACGCATCTATATTTGACCTCGAGCCAAATCTTGCTTAGGTCGATTAACTAAATTTATTAATTCAAGTGAGAACCATGCAAGGATTGGGTGGGGGGGGGGGGGGTGTAATATAACATTTATCCCTATCTTTATATATACACACACACCATTTATGAACTGAAAACTCTGAGAGATTACATTCTAACACAATCTTAATTGCAAAAATATTCTTTACGTGTCGGGGTCTTTAGTTTAATAAATATGTGCTCCATCTTTAGAGTATGAGTTTATGCTACTTTAGGGGCAATAATATCTAATATAATAAATCAAGGTGCGTTTGAACTTTATGCGTCTTTTGAAGCAATTGAAAACTGTTTGAAATGTCCACTTCAAAGAATTCTTACTGAACTTGGTTTGGTCGAATCGAATAAATCATATGAGAAGGAATCGTTTACTTTGAGGGTTTGGGATAATTAAAGTTTGGCTTGTGAAAGGTTTGTTACCTGAGTTATCCGCCATTTTCTGTTGGTAGCTCATACATTTACTTTGATGTTTAACAAGTGTTTGACAAACTCATAACAAACCTTCTGTTTACTTGCGGTACATATCTGTGAGAGGTTTCTTAGAGGTTAAAATACCTCTCTACCCTTCCAATTCTGGGATTAAAAAACTGATCCACTAATTGAGTTATATCCAAACTCTCCCACTCCCTCTACTCGGAATCGCAAATAGCAGAGTACATGGGATCGATTCAACCCTTGTGTAAATCCCAACGGTTTGAGATTCGTATGCCGACACATTAAGCACAGTTCAGATTCAACAAGTGTATACATTACAAAGTCAAAGTATTTCGTGAAAAAAAACAAATGCCAAAAACTTAATTACAATATCAAACTACCAAAACACCTACAAAAGCACACGCTAAAGAGGAAAATCAAAAGATGACGATTGCATACTACCTAAAAAATTCACAATGTATTGCCAATCGACATTAACGACAAGATGAAAAGCGAACAAGATTTGTAGCAAAAATATCGAAGTAGAGGAATTGCAATTTATTCATTAGACGAAATCTCTCAAAGTTCACCTAAATTTTCTACCAAATATGTGAGTCCTAATTACAGAGTTCCGGTCTCAATTGGACTCCCTTATGTCGGTGGATTCATATCATTGGTGTGCACAGTTGCGCCATCGACGAGTGAAGAAGCAAACCACAGAGAAATTCCAAAAACGATGTGAAAATTAGATCTGAAGATTGACTTTTCTAGTTTGGGAGACACAGGGGTGTTTTTAATATAAATTCCACACTCTATGTAAGGGCATCAATGTCATTTTGTATGGTAGTGTGTTGATGGTTTAATTTAACCAACCAAATTGGGCGGCTATGGTAGTAGCCCGCAAACCTATCTTATCTCGGGGCTCTGAGTTTATGCCAATCACTAGCACTAGGGGTGGCAATTCGGGTGTGTTCGGTGGGTTCGTGTTGGATTGAGGTAGGGGTATAACCTATGATGCACGGACACGCCTAAAAATGACTCCGTGCAGTGTCGGACACGGACACAAACACGGCTTCGACACGGCCCCGACATGTGTCCGACACAGCAAAAACGTGTCCGAAAATTTAAAAAAAAAAGAAAAAAATCCTACACATTACAAAGTTTAAATGAGGTCTTTTTTAAAATTTTAAAAAAATTAGTGGAAACACTGAAAATAACAAATAATTTTTTTAATCTTTAATCTTATAACTCATTTAAGAGGTGTTTGTTTTAATGATGAATATTATTATTTATCTTTCACATCTCTTAATTTAATAAATTATAAATAGGTAATATAATATAAAATATTTTTTAATAACCGTGTCAGAGCCGTGTCGTGTCCTAAAATTTTGAGATTTTTCGTGTCGCCGTGTCTGTGTCGTGTCGTGTCGTATCCGTGTTACCGTGTCCGTGTCCATGCATCATAGGGTATAACACAAAATCTTGCAACCCTAACCCAACCATGACCTGTCAAACCCATGAGACCTCAACCCTAACCCAATTTTGTTGAATTTGTGTCAACCTAGGTTGACCTATTTTAAATTAGGTTGACTCATTAACCTGACTACCCATGACCCAACCTAACTTGGTTACTTAATATGTCTCAGAAGAAAAAAAAAATCTCTAATGTTCATATCAAAGTCCAATCTCCAAGACTTTTAAAAGAAATTTAGGGTATTTAAAAAAAAAGCAACAAAAATCTAATTTTCAAATTTGAAGAACGAATTTTTAGTAGTAATAGTAATCATAGAACATAGAAAATAAAATTGCATCGCTAAATTTGTGACAGAGAGATTTTGATATTTTATTACAATTTTAGAATATCATCCTATCATGATGATTAATAACACCATTCAATGTAAATAAAACTAAATAAACAATTAGTAACAAGGCATTTAACAACAAATTTCAAATTTGTTATAGATGAAATCCAGCATAGAAAACTGAATTTATAATTGGTTCGTCACTGAAAGGCATGCATTCTTAATTCTTATAATAATGGTTAGCTGCGCACATGATACACGTTTAGAATTTAAATTAGAAATTATTGAGTTCATTTATTACTCTAGTTTATTTAAATTTTGTTTGTAAGAATATATATACTATAAAAATGTTTGATAAAAAAAATCATTCAATATTAAAATAAATCAGTATAAAACTTCAATGAATTCAAACAAATAATTAAAGAAAGAAGATAATCAAGATATAGTTTTTTGGAGAGAAGAAGAAGATGATAACTAACATAAATATAGTTTTTCATTCAAGTTGACTTTTTACTTATTTAAAAGATTTAACAATCTATTATCTTTAATCTTTAAATATCTAAAAAAATTTGTATGTTTAATAATGAAAAAAATTCCCTATTTTCTTTTTCATAAAATTTTCCTATATTATATTTATTAATGATTAATTATAACCCTTCAAAATGTTATGATTTATAATTTATCTTTGGATTGGATTGGATCGGGTTGGGTCAGGTTTTCGGTTAACCGATAAAAGAAATCGGGTTATCTGGGTAACCCACGAGGCAACCCAACCCATTCTTTTCCGGTTGCTTTCGGGTTCGACTCATTTTCAACCCAACTCATAAACTTTTAATCTTAACCCATTATTTTTGTGTTGGGTTCATGTTGGGTCAGAAATTGCTACCCCGAACTGGCACCACAAAAGTAAACATTTGATAACGTTTGCTTAAATAGACACACTGTTGATTACCTCCAAAGTAAACACTTTCTAAGTGTATTATACTTATCAAGTGAATGATCGTTCTTTCTAAATTATCTATCAATTACATAATAAAGTTTAAAATACTTGCTACGTGATTGATCCTAGTTTGATCGAATCGATTTGGGCTAGAATATGTAGGCAGCTTATATATTTTGATAATCTAGCCAGGGCCCTCAGACAATTTGGGCTTGGACCCAAACTGTGGACCAGCAGATCCAGTTGACCCAATGAGCTATGTCGTGCATAGGATGGGAGATAGCCCATTATTCTTGTTTTTAAACACTACATTTTGAATTTTTAATTTTAGTGAAAACAAAATTAACGAGAAATAAATTTTTACTTTTTGCATCATATATTTAAGTGCATTTGTTTTGTTTTTTCACTAAGACAATGTCCAAGCACGAAGCAAGTATTTTTTTTGATTTTTCAAATGGACACATATGATTTTGTTAATAAAAAAAAAAAGAAGGGGATAAGGACTTAAAAGAACAAGGATTCTCTTTTAAGGTCAATTATAAATCGAATGAAGATTATTTATGTTGTTAAAGACTATTGAATCCTACTTCACTTGTTGATCAAGCATAGCTCAATATGCAAAACTGAAACCTAAAATTTGAAGTTCTTGGTGTGGATATTTTATACTTTAATAGTAGTTTGTTGTTTGAATTTAATAATGGTTTGTTCATTTATTACAGTTGAATGGTTTGATTTGTAAATAACTCTATTTGGGATGAGATGCAATAGCATGATTTGTACTTTAGCATTGTGTTTGGTCCATGAATCTCAGAAAGAAAAATGCAGATTTTTTTCCTGATTCAAATGATAGTACTCTTTATTTTTTTTTATTCTTTTTGTTTTTCTTTTATTTTTTCTTATCAAAATCCACAATCCAAACATTGCTTAGAAATTATTAATATAATTGAATGATATATTCTAAAAAAGAAAAGAATTCCAATTGGTTGAAACCAACGTTGCATGAAAATGAAATTTTGAGTTTGAAAACCAATATAGGGATTTTGTCTGTATGATACTCTTTCCATCCCATAATACTAATTTCTTTAGAGAGTTTCTTTTTTGCCCTCCTAATACTTATCTTTTTGAGAAATTCAATAGAGCATTTATGTCTTCTTTCCAAATTTACCCTCATGATTTTGAACTAAAACTCATTAATTATCATATTACATATTCCTAAAAAGAAGGGTATTTTTGTTGATTTATTATAAATTTAGTTAAAAAGAAAGTTATTAATTAACTTATTTTGTATGTGTCAAAAAAAATTAAAAGACTATTATTTTGGGATAGAAGGAGTATTATTTAAATAATTAATTATTTATTATTATTATTATTTGTTAAAAATAAATTATCGCCTTGTAAAGCTTCCGACTCTCTCTCTCTCTCTCTCTCTCTCTCTGAAAAAAAAAAGGAAGAATTCTTTTTTGTTTTCCCCTCCCTTTTTTTTCTTCTCCTTTTGGTACATAGGATGATAAGAATAAGGACTTCAGAGCTATCAGATTTGACATTTATTGTACTCGTCATTATTGGAGTTGAAAAGGACGGGACTTAGATATTTGTGGAGGGCAAACTTTTATTGATCATTGAATTAATTGGTCATATATTTTCCACACAATTTATAATGTGGGACATTGTGAATGGTTTAGGGCAACTCAGATGATATAATTTTTCATCGTATGCCAAAAGTGATCATATTTAGCCATATTTCCACTTTAATATAAATTCAAATTTGTGTTTAAAATAAAAGAAATACATAATTTATTTTGTGTATAAATTTTGATAATATAAAACTATAGGTATTAATGAATACATATTTTTGTTTTCTTTAAAATTATTTATTAAGTTGATGATAAGTGAAATATATAATTTAAATACTCAAATTATATTCTGAAACATAAATTAAGAAAATAAGAAACGGTCAATTAGTAGAGAAGAAAGAGGAGATAGTTGAGAGGAGAGCAAGAAGAAGAACTAAAAAAATTCCAAAAATAATTATGTTAGCTTTATTAATAGTGTATATATACAACGCTTTTTTTTTTCTCAAATTTATTCTTTTAAATCACATTACGCCATTTTCATTTTAAAAGAAAATTAATTTGCCATCATTGTTGGTAATCATATAAATAAACAAGTATTTTACCTTTTAAAAACAACTTAATAATAGACTTTGACGTGGTGGATATTCGATCCGCCACATGTTACCCTTTCTAGCTATCGGAGTTTTGAAACATAGGTAGAGCCATTGTACCCTGGTCGAACGTGCCGATCAATTAGCGTGGTCGGTTTTGTACTCATAGTAGTGGGGGCATTGCCACACAAAGCAGCTGAATGAATACAATCTCGACCCAGGGTTGTGTCGATCAGCCACTCATCAGGTTTTGTCAATTTACATTGACATTAAATGTACTGTTAGGTCAAAATGTGGGGTATCCAACTAACCCTCATACCTCATTAATGAAACTCGCCTAATGATGCCATATCAAATTTATAAGCTTATAGTTAATGTCATCACATCAACTGCCTAATATGCTTAAGGACCAATACATAAATTACAAGTTATCCCAAAGACTTCTCCCCCATAATCTTTCTACTATAAAGATTTCCTATATTTATGACAATAGGTAAGCATTTATTAGCCCATAATTGTCGTATTACCCTTAGCTTTTCGATCTACTTTATAATTGATCATTAATTTAAGTATAGGAGGGTTTTAATCAAGACCATCCTTAACTAGCTCGCACTAATTTCCTTTGTCGTTGATTTCCTCATCTCTGACTTACCTTAGCCTACCTTGTTTGACCAAATCTTTGACCCGATCGAGCTCCATCTAAATTTAACCCACATCAAAATTCATAAAAGTAAAAAGACATTATTATGAGTACTTTTGACATAACTTACTTAAAAAAACTTACAAATTCTCATATCTTATAAGATCTTAAATCTTATTCTAAAAGCACGCACTTAAATTTTAAAATAAAGTAAGATTTTAAAACGTATAAGGTGTTAGTATATATCATAATATATAATAAATATGGTTAGCATTAAAAGTGTGTATTGAGAAGCTAAGAAGCTCCTAACATTTTATTCTAAAAATTTTACAAAATATTTTATCACATTTACGAACTCTCAAATATCATATACTTAAACTCATCAATATATCAATATATATATAGATAGATAGATATATCGCATACTAAAATATTAAGAAAACTTGCAGAGCAAAGGGACCAACATATGTCAAATCTATAAGTACTAGACATTAACAACCAACAAAAATTTAAAAAACCAACGGCAAATCTGCAGTGTGTTAGGTTTCATGTTCTAAACATTTTTTAAATGGGGGACAAAATCCTGAAAAATGGTACCATGCTTTTCAGACAATTTTGAGGTGCCTCAATCAATTAACTTTCATTCCAATTAAAAATCCAAAAATTTGACTGTAAAATTGATGCAATAATAGTAATAATAATAATAATAATAATAATAATTTATTACATTAGTGGGAATGTATAATGATGGTTATTACAGATAATAATTGTAATAATAATGATTAGCTTGTTATTTATAGCAAAACTTTATCTTTTGTTTATTTCTAAAATAAAGTGGCTTTGTGTTTTGACAGTTCTGTGGATTACGGAAACTGCACAATGATTGCTTCTCTACAAGGTGTTGTGACTGTTGTCACATTCTATAATTCCTTTTCGATTGGATAGATTTAAATATATATATATATATATATATATATATATTATCAAACGTTTTTTTTTCTTTGACCCTAAATTATTTTGGTAATTTAAAAATACTTTGAAAATATTTTCTTTAAAGATAGCTCAAAATAAAATATATACATATATATATATATTGACTTTTTCTTTTATTTTTGCTTATCTAATGAAGCTCAATCAAACATTTTTTTTATTGAAGTGCCTTTTAAAAAAAATGAAAAAGACAAGTCTTTTCGGGTGGAGGGCACTCCAAATCCCTCTTTGGAAGTAGAAATTCATAATTTAACTCGGAGTAAATATTTAGATAAGAAATATATATACGACTAGATTATGGATATTTACAAGGTTAATTAAAACGTAATGGTGTCATTAGTAATATTTTTGATTCATTATATTGGAAAACACAAAAAACTTACGCTTTATATATTTTTTTAAAAAAAATACTTTTATATTCGATTTCTACGCGTGCATTATAAGAATTGTTCTTTTAGAATGTCACAAAAGTAAAACCATCACTTGATTTTTGATAAAATCAAAATTCCTCTCAAATTCTAATTTAAAAAAATATAGAAATCCATCAAAAAGGTGTCTCTAATTTTGATGTATCACACGTAATTCATCGTAGATCAATCAATAGTGGAGTATATAGTTAAAAAAGCAATATTCATCCGAATCCTTTTTATCGATGAAATCATGTTATTAGTGCTGAATTTAAAACAAAAAAGAGCATCATAATTCACCTCCCTTAATTTCAATAAATAATCATACATCAAATTTTGAGATTATTAACAGTCATCATATAAAATTAGTTGAAATTGAGGAAAAAATACATTAATCATCAAGAAAACAAAAGCAACTTGATGCAAAAAATGTATTGTTGTTTATGGGACTCTAGTCTAACTGTAAGAAGAATGTTTGATATAAATAACTCACTTCTTACGCTTCTATCCCTTCAATTACTACAAACGCTCTTAATCGGTGCAATAGAATGTGTCTATTTATCTATCTCTTGACTCGATAAGAAAGCTTGTTTGAAAAAAAAATCTTACAGTGTCTAGAATTTGGCCAAAAGGGTATATTCTTATAAATCCATCCCCTAAGGAAACGGACATCATATTTTTTTATCATTTGGCTCGAGCAAGACTCAAAAAAAAAAACCAAACGAATCCATACAAATTTTTTTTAAAAAAATCTATGTGTTGGCTATATCTACGCATATATGAATGATTCAATGTAAGAAAAGTTCATCATGATATGATCAAGTGCTTTTTGGGTCGTCTCACATTTTATGATTACTATCTTATCTTCACATTTTTTTTGCAGAAATCTCTTTTTATTAGAAATCCACAAAATTCTTTTTTTGTGCAATAAATAAGTAAAATTAGTAATAACATGTAAAATGTTGAATTAAACAAAATTGATCTGCCTTAAAATTGACTGATTTTGAAAATCAAATTCCCGAGGGATGGAGAGTTTTAGCCGAGGTTCGATTTGGGTGAATATAACTAATCATATAACAAGTGTTAATATACTTGTTGTGTAATTTTCGCTCTCTTTAAACTTAACAATAATTACATGATGAATGAAAGTAACGTGTAATACAATTGATATTTATTCGAACGGATCAGATTTGGGAACTTTTTATAATTTTGACCTAAAAAATGTAATGTTTAATTTTTTGACTCAAAAAAGTGATCATTTGTAAAAACAACATAACTCGCCAACAGTATTGATGATTTCAGCTAAAGTTGCCATCGCTGTTGGGGACTTTAATAAAATATAATAAATTTTATACATTTTTAATACATAATATAATAATCGAAGTCGCCCAATATTTTATAATTTTTTTATTTGACTATCAATTTTGTATATTTGCCTGAAAAAAAAAAAGGAGAGAAATAGTTAAAGTCGCCATCCATGATGGAGACTATAACTTCTTTAAATTTATTTTTATTTTCTGCAGCACCCCCCCCCCCCCCCCCCCCGATTTGAAATGAACTCTCCCTCTCTCATGGCGCCCTCTATTTTGCCAGTCGTTGCTTGCTTCACGCAAAAAACCCAGAAAAGACAATGAATTTCGTTCCATTTTCTAGATAGAACCCAAACATTGAGAGAATACAAAGTCTTTTCAAGTGTTGCGGTTTTGATACTTTTTTTCTTGTTTTGTTTATTTATTGTGTTGTTCTCAGGGAAAAAAAAAAGATTGTTTTTTTTTTCTGGGCTCGAAATAATTTGATTGTTTTGGTGTTTTTGGTTGTTGGTTTTGATGGAAGGTGCCGAAGAAAGCAGAGAAATGGCAATATTTCATGGCCCATTGGGGTTACAGGAGATTCGGTACACCAATTTGGAGTTTGGGGCTTTCAATGAACGGCCGATTTGGAGTCGACCCGACAAGAAAAAAGCTTTGACGCTCGTCTTTCGTGTCAAATTTGGCTTGCCTAGTTGGTTCCGTTGGCAAAGAGAGCAGCACCGCAGAGCGTGCGGGCCGGCGAGTGAGAGCCACGCACTGGTGGGGAGGACGTGCTCCTTGCCCGAGGAGCGGCAGCGGCCGATGAGGTGCATGCAGGCCAGGAGAAATATGATGGAGAAGTTGAAGAATGTGAGAGATTATAAGGAGAGCTCCCCCTTTGAAAATGGGTGTGGACTACAATTGCATGATGGTAACGGCAACTTATATTTTCATTCTTGTATTTATATTATCTTATCTCTGTAAAAAAAAAAAAAAAAAAAATCGATGAACTAACCCACCGGTGACAGCGACTTTGAAGTCGCTATCACCGATGGTGAGTTTAACTATTTTTCTTTTTTTTTTTCGAGAACTACAAATAATATAATATTAGATGTCGTCAATCTTATTGGCATTATTATTATTTTTTTGAAAATATATTAAAGTTATATAAATTTTATTAATATTTTAATAAATCCGTCAACACGGATGGAGACTTTAGGTGAAGTCGTCAATGAGGATGGCGGCTTAGATTAAATTTCAAACGAATTTTTTTTTAAATCAAAAAATTAAACTAAACATTTTTTTTTGGATTAAATTTTAAAAAATTCCCGGACTTGGACTAAAATTTTAGTAGGGCAATGGATATAAATCTATAATTATCATGTGTCAGAAAAAGATGATGGTGGGCATTAAATAAGAATTAATGCAGACCCAGCAGTGGGCTTAATTAAGTACAGATTTGACCATTCGAACCTCTTCTCACCGGCCAGCCCATCATCATCCTCTAAGTACCCCAAACATGTCCCCACTCCCTAGCTGTTCCTCTGTCTTCTTATTTTTCATTTTCTCAATTATTATTTTTTGGTTTTCTTTTTTTCTTGAAAAAAGAAAATTCGTAATGACCGCGTATGTGTGTGTATATATATAATGTTAGGGATAATTATAATTGATAACAGAAGCATAATTTTATTTTCTTGGTAGCATGTAAGTACTATCATCTAAAACGGCAGTTGGTATGAGATGATTGGACTTAATTCTGAGTAGGAGTGGATGTTCGGGTTGGGTATTTGAACAAATGAAAATTTTTGAGTTCGGATACCCAAAAAAATTAATAACCCAAATTATAAGTTGGGTACTCGAAATTTTAACTGCTTCCTTAATTTGAATCATTTCCGCTATCTAGATTTGAAGACATTTTTCTTACAATCAATAAAAGAACAAAAAAAAAGTTTCAGATATCTGACAAAATTCGATTTTTGCTTGGGTAATTATTTCACTTACCCTTTTTTTTTTTTTGAGTACCCGACCTGACAGAACTCAAACTCAACCCACAACCACCCCTAATCCCGAGTTAGTTATTGCTAGGATCAAACGTTCGCCGTTGAACCAAAAGTTATACTTGATGCTTCAGATATAATTTTATTTTCTTACACATTTGATGGCACAAAATATCGATTAAGGCAATGATTTGCATGAAACGGTTGTGCCTAAAAGCCTAAAGAGTCAAGTGATTAGTTTTTGACCATTTATATTGTCTTGAATTAAAGATTGGTGCTGATAATAAAAACCATCCAACAAATTAACATCAAATAAAATTGTCACTTTAAAATCTGACCCCATAAGTTACTCCATTCCGCTTCAAATGTCACTTTAGCAAATAAAATTTATCCCAAAACCTTTGTATTCTCAATTTACAATAATGAATTTATTAATTTTTTTTCCAACATGCCTTTTTACTTTAATAAGTATCTTTTATAAATACCCAAAACACTTTAAATAATTCATTAGTTAGAGTAAAACTCTTAATGGATTTTTTAATTATATAAATCCAAAATTAATATTATTTGTTTGTTTCTTTTAATCTCTATGAAAAAACCTTAAACGATAATTAAAAGGGAGCAAATGAAGTATCCGTCCAGGCAATAGAGGACTATACTTACTACTCCCTCAATCCCAAATTATTAGTCTTTTTGAAGAATATTTTTTTTATCCCATAATACTTATCATTTCGAGAAATTCAAAAGAGCATTTTTTTCCCCCACATTCACCCTCATTCTTCTTAACTAAAACATACTCTCTCTATCTCATAATATTAGTCGTCCTAAGTTTTTTCACACAAATCAGTTATGCTAATAAATAACATTCTTTTCTTGACCAAAAAAAAATTAAATAAATAGCATTCTTTTTAGCTAAAGTTAAAATAATTTGACAAAATTACCCTTCCCATGCCTCATCAAATTCCATTAAAAATAATAAATGAGGGTAAATTTGAGGGGAAAACAAATTGAATGCTCTTTTGAAATTTTCAAAGTGACAAATATTATGGGACAAATAAAAATCTCTAACAACTAATATTATGGGATAGAGGGAGTATTAATTATCTTGATGCAAATTCCTAGGAAAGGGTTTTAGTCAAATTATTGTAAATCTATCTAAAAAGAACACTATTAATTAACTTAATTGATTTGTGTGCAAACACCTTATGGCATGATTGGTATGCGCTGGAATTGAGCAGAAATAGAATGAGTATTCCCACGTCCATTCTAAATGACTCGATTGGTATAGTTTAGATGTGAAAAATACTCATTTCAATGGGAATCACCATTCTCATATATGTGGATTTAGTGATTCCTTCCATCCTATATGAGTTCAATTATTCCCAACAAGTTGATAATGAACTATATTTTCATATCATTAGTACAATGCTTTTTAAATTTATCGCATGTTTTAAAGTTTATATTTACACTAATTAAATATTAATAAATGCATTAAATGTGTATTAAATTATATTTATTACATAAAAAGCTCTATATATACATAAATCATATATATTTATATTTTATTTTTAATATTTCATTTTAAAATGTATAATATATTAACATATGCCAACATATATTCGTACGTACACAAATATGATAATATAAAATTAAAACTAAATAATTTACTAATATATTTGATTTTCATAATGAAACTATATGTTAAAATTATTTTAGGTGATATATATTATATTATAAATAGTAAATGTCCATATAATTACATAAATAAATATGGAATAATTGATACCCGTGCATACTTTATAATAAATACACAAAACATAATATATGTCATGTATAAAAATTAATACATCAATATATAAAAAACCTATAATATATACATTGATTATCATTATACAATACTAATATATTATTTAAATACAATATATAATATTTAATTTAAAATTTTAAAATATTTTTATATAAAAATTACTTGAATCATATATTTGACTTATTTTAGTCATTTGATTCATTACTATTTAATTAACAAATATATGAATTACATGGATTAAATTAATTTATTTTCTTCTTTATTCCTTGAGCATACAAAGTATCAGAATACTATATTAATATCATTTGTTTTCCATTTTCATTCAATTTTTAACTTTATTTCACTCACACCTAAATTCTTTCCAACATACGAATCATGTTATTAAAAGTTTAATATTTTGAGATAGAGAAAGCGCTTTCCCAACTAGAAAAAATCATGCATATTTGGGTCCTACCAACGAAAGGCAGATAGGATTATCTATTTCAAAATAGTATTTATTTTCTATTATATAATTCACATTCATGTTATATGTATAAAATTATTTCTTTAATTATATACTTCGTATGAAATTTTTATTCCTTAATATATATCCATAAATTGAAATATATAATTTAGCATAGGAGGATCGTGTGTGAATGAAAGGCCAATCAACTACCTCACAAAACAAATACACACACAGGAAAATTTTAGCACTTGGTCAAATCATAAATATGTGTTCCATTTATTCTTTTGTAGGCTAGACCTTGAATTACCAATATATATATAGATTTGTATTAATGACAATTATTTCAGTAGTATTTTAGAGAATAGCCATCAATTTAATAGTCAAACATGCATTTATTACTCTTCTCTTAATTTCAAACACTATAAATACACTTTTCGAAAATTCCAACATGGCAGTCCTTACCAAAACAGAAAAATTAATGATGTGATTAGTTTAGATAATGATAATGTGAAAATGCTTGGTACTTTTCTAAATGCTCATTCAGACATAGAATTACTTACACTTAAAGTGCATTTGTTCTACATGTGTATTTACAGTATTAAAGGATAATCATCGAAGGAGAAAAAACATTTTGTAGCTCGAACTATGTTATATATATATATATATATATATAACTTTTTTTATATTTTATCATATGAATTATTTTATTTTTAAGTTTGCTCATTAAAATCTATTTCGACTCAAAATTCATCTAAAAATAGACAATATCAGATATGTAAGTCTCCTCATTCAACCTTAATATCAATATTATCATCAAACAAAGAGCCACGTGTTCATTTTTCAATAAATTTTTTTATTTAAAAAAAATAGTGGGTAAAATATAAAAATTAGATAATTCAAATGAAAAACCGGAACAAAAAAATTATATAGAAATATACAAAAATGAGTATAATTTAGGGGGCAAAGTGTTTTTCCCCATCACTGAAAAATCCCCAAAAATTAGTTCAATTAATAAAATAAAATCCTTTTCCTATTAAAATTACAACTATTACCTTTAAAAATCTACTTCTATTTTACAAATAGCACCAACATAATCATCCAACTTACAAAATGCTGGAATCAAGGATAATTGTCATTTTAATAAATAAAAAAGCTTCTCTCTCTCTCTCTCTCTCTCTCTCTCTCTCTCCATATATATATATATATATATATATATACACACACACTATTATATATTTGAAGAAAGTATTTGACTCAAATTCCTCCAAGTTTGACTAAATTCTAATTTTTTAGAATTTTAAATTTTTTTTAAAACAAAAAATATATTTTCAATGAAATTATTATGACATTTAATTTAATACAACACTCTCGAAAGGCACACAATCAAAAAAAAAACCTGATGGATTTTTTTTTTTTTTTTACCTTTTGGAAAAGGCACAATAAAATTACTATGACATTTAATTTAATACAATATTCTCAAAAGGCACACAATTAAAAAAAACGGCTGATTACAATAGTTTGAAAAGGCACACAATCAAAAAAAAAAACACTAATGATTTTTTTCAACCTTTTGTAAAAGGCCCACAATAACAAAAAACCTAATGATTTTTTTATTTTTATTTTTACCTTTTGAACTACAATACCAACAAACACATCTTCAAAATATATAAAAAAAAAAAAACCTTGATGATTTTTTTTTAACCTTTTGGTCTACAATACCATCAAATATATCTTCAAAAGAAATACTAGTATAGAAATGGTATTAAATTAGAATTTCAAAGATATTAAAAGAACTTGAATAACTTCAATTTATTTTTACGTTTCTTATTTTTTGTAGTTGTGCCTGTTGGTACCTTTTGAGGTAACTTTTCAAGCCACTTTTACGTTTTCTATTTTTGTTTCTTTTAATGTTTCCTATTTTTTTCCTATACAATGGTTTGGTTTTTTCATTAATGTTTTCCTGTTCTTTTTCAGATTTATTGTTCAATTGAAGTATATAATTCTATTATATATATATATATATATATATCAAGTCATCATTTTGCCCCTTTTTTTTTTTAAACAAAATGGGTTTTACTTTGTTATTTTTACTTATGATAAAATGTTTCTTAAGCCTTTAAAGGGTACGGATAGGACAATCGCCATGCCCATTTCAAAGTGTTATCTATTATTCATTTATAACTTCGAACTTATTTAAAATTTCGATAAATTCATTTTATCTATTCAGGTTAAGAGATTTTTGTATCTAGTGAAGTGGTTCTCTTCATCTTTATAGTTCTTTTGCTCACTTATTTGTTTGTTGTTCCTTTTTATGGCCCACCTAATTCTTGATCTTCATATATAATTTCTACAATCATACTTTGATAGATATATTTGTTAAAAGTCTACACAGTCTTGTGTGTTTTCTTATTTGAAATTACTTTATTCTTCGAGTTATTTATTTATCTTGATTTTTTGGTTCTTTTAGACTTTAATTTCGTGCTTTCTACTGATTTTAGGGGATCTTTTTGATTTTGAATTGCTACATTACTTTCTTTATTACCTCAAAAATTAATAAAGTTGATCATTTAACTTTTGTCTTCATCTAAATCTATGTCTTTTGCACCTTTAATATCCTTTTTGGGGTAATTTTCATCTTTAAGTAATAGTTTATATGACTTTATTTTTCACTTCAGATTTTTATCAATTATTCATTTATAACCTTCAATTTAACTTATTTAAAATTTAGATAAACTATTTTATCTGCTCAATTATGAGCTCTTTCGGGGATTTTTATTGGTGTAGTAGATTTTATTTGTTAAGACTCCTATGATTTATAGCTTTCATTATTTTCTAAAGCCATTTGTTTTTGTTCGACAAATTATTTCATTTTGTTTTTATTCACACTTTGTAAAACATCAATCATTTAATTTTTATTTTATTATTTTGGCATCTAATATTTATTTTAATTTTAAATTATTCATGATTATAGAAGGCCAACCATTATAATTTTTTTTATATTTATTTGTTTGATATAGTATTTTAGATTTTAAACGTGTTCTTATTTTTGTTTTATTTTCGTAATTTGAAGGGATATTGTATTTATAGTTCTATTTTTTCTTTTAATTATTACTAAAATTTGTAATACTCTCTCCTTTTCTATTTTAAATTTTAAAGCATAAGTTGATTAAAATTTATTTATTGTAATTTTTAATTGCTTCCGTGCATAGCTCGGGGCATTAACTAGTGTATATATATATATATATATTATGATAAAAAAAATATATGATTGAAGCAAGCATTCGAGAGTTTCCGGAGATTTTTGGTGATTGTCACTACCTAAGTCACATAAAACGTATGCGCGCGAGTGCGCGTGCGCGAGAGCGTAAAAATTAAAAAAAGTTGAGTGTGAGACCACCTTAATGAGTCTAATAAAATATTATTTTATATATAATATTAAATTATATATATTCAATACAAAATACATTTGAAGATGGAGTATAAGCAAAATAATTTTATTAAATGCTAAAATTGAATTGTAACATCGATAATTTAATGTAATTGATTAAATTTGTCAATTCTTCTTATAATCTTTCTTCTTTTTTTTTCATAAGAATGTATAATTTATACACGAAAAACTAATCGTATGAATATCCCTTAGAAAAAAAAAATAACTCATTGTCCTTATATATATTTATGTACTATCTAGCAGTTAGAATAATTATATAATAATTAAATACCGTGTAAATTGAATACACATTCATTTTTTTCAAAAGTCTAAATCAAAAAAAATAATTAAAAAAATTTATTTATCGAGTAAATATCAAATATTTAGTATTTTTTTAATATTATGTTTGAAATATAAGTGCGCGACCAATAAAACTTAATGCAAAGATTAGAAAATTTTAAGTCGTCGTAAAGTGAGAACTAAGCACTTAATTCGTCAGTTCGAGCACCAAACACGAGAACATTAGGAATGATAGAAGAACTATGTGATCTAGGTCACTACTATTAAATACAAGAAAGAACACAACCATAAACCATGCATTGACTATATATAGATTAAACAACATATATGATATATCTAATTGTAATTTGATTTCTTTTAAGCATTTAGTTCGGGTGTAACTGAAATTAAGTAGCATTTTACATACTAGATATAGAGTAAAAAAACATGCAACAAAAAAAAAAAAAGACTTCCTATACAAAACCTCCCACTTCAAAATTACAAGAGAAGAAAGGGAACTTCATTGACTAACCATGGCTGGATCCCCCGTCCCCCAAACTCTCCAACTCGAAAAAAACCCGAGAGAGAGAGAGAGAGAGATGGATACATAGAAGCTTTAGCTCCAACCACCTATAGCATGGAGGGCTTCCGGTCAGCGGCGTCATCCCACGTGGCTCCGGCCGATCTCACACCGCCAAACGAGGAGGCCGACATATTCACTCCACCACCTATCGAGCTCAAGAAGGCATTGAAACCTCCCGAGGAGGCTTCACCGGGCCCCATCCCCAGCCCGAGAAAATCAAGAGTCGCGGGCTTATTGCCAAAGAAGCCCGACGGGCCCATCATCAGGTCATTTAATCCAGAAGATCCAGTTTCCGGAAGCCCAAGCCCGAGGCCGGATGCCAATGACGGGCTTTCAAGCTTCACACCATTGGCCGAGGTGTTATCATGATCTTGAGGGCCCAATGAAGAAGGCACGGCCAATCCGAGCCCACGAAGAAAGGAGGAGTTGGAAGAGGTGGCTCCCATTTGGGCCGCTTTCTGGAGCAATGCGGTTGCGGATAATGCTGGTTGGGGCGGCCTCGAGATGTAGTGCTGTTGAGGATTTTGGGATGTCGATGGGAATAAAGATGACGCGCCTGTACAAAGAGGAGGATAACGAAAGTGATATGGTATCAATCACGGGCCGATCGGGCCCAGCCATATTTGCGCATATTAGCCCCGAGTATGATGCCGTGGGTTCGGAAGTTGATGGATTGAGTATACTACCAAACACTCCTCCACCATTGCTTGATGTGGAGGAGCTGCTGGTGGTGACCGTTGCCGCGGTGGTGGTGGTGGTGATGGTGGCGGCAATGGAAGTCATCAAAGCTGTTGGGCCCGGCGGTGGTGGCGGCGGCGGTGGTTGTAAGTGGGCATTTTGATTTTCCGGCACTTCTGCTCCTACCACAAAAAGAAAACAATAAAGAGGAGAACAAAGATCACACGAACAATGAAAAGGAATAAAAAAAGAGTGCTTTTTTGAAATGAAAAGACATTTCAAATGCTGAATCCCAATGTGCAAAAATTTGAACTTAAAAGGAAAGCTTTTGAGTAAAAGCCCATGCAATCATATACAACTTTCTATCACCAAATTCATCATCTTTCAAATTATTTCACTTCAATCTTTTGAGCTACATTATTGTGATATCAAAGATATTCACTCCCCACCCCCCATCAAATGGTGCAAATTAAGACCAGTATGAAGACATCACATAAAAAAAGTAGAAAATCTAGAAAATCAAATTAGTAGCTATCCTCAAAAAACCATTTTCGATTAGGGCTTTTCACCTAATGGATATGTAGCCAACGTGGGGATTCATATCCCGACAGGGTGCGTGTGGAATGGTGTGTGCGGATATGCTTAAAAAAAATTCCCAATTGATAAACAAAAGCATTAATGCAGCCAAAGACAGATTACGTTTTCACACTTACGACAAAAGAAGAGTAATAGCAGCAACATAAAACACTAATTCACAACATTAACGTACCCGAACTTTGAATGGAAAGAACCGGAGACAAAACCCCGGTAGACGGAGTAAGCGGCGGCGGCGGCGGGCTCGAAGCCGCAGGAAGCGGCTGTGACGGCGGAGCGGCAAACTGAGCCGCCTTCATATCTCCCCCGGGACTCGTCAGCGCCGCGGCCTGAGACGACCGCGCACTCTCCTGCGCCAACGCGTCGCAAAACGCTCTATGCGTGATGAAACTATCCCTCCTATATATACAATCAATTCACCTAAATCAGCAAAAACATAAATGCATGCAAATATATATACACACACACACACATACGTGTGCGTGTGCGTGTGCGTGTATGTGTGAAATCGACCTGGAAAACAAGGTGCCGCAGTCGCAGCGGTACTCTCTGGTGCCGCAGGTCTTCATGTGGGCTTTCCAGTCGGACTGGACGGCGTATTTCTTGGAGCAGCGCTCAGCATTTGTACATCTTCTCGCCGTGTTTCCGGCAGAAGTGTTTCTTGATTCCGGTGAGGTCGCCGAGGGCCCTCGACGGATCGTGGTGGACGCACAACGGCTCCGGGCAGACGTAGACCCGCTTCCTCACCTCCTTGCTCGTCCGCTGCCGGAGCTTCCACGGCAGGTTGTGGCCGCGTCGGTGGAGCTGCAGGTTCTGGTCCCGTTGGAACCCCTTGTTGCAGATCTCGCATATGAATCTGTTCGTTGCCATGAGTGTTTTTGGTGATAAGGCTATTACTTCCGCAGCTGGATCTGCCAAAAAACAAGAAAAATCATCCGTTTTGGTTCGACTTTTTCATCTGGGTTTTTCGAGAAAAAGAGGAAATCACACACACACACACACACACATGTATGTATTATATATTACCGGGCATTCCGGGGAGGCTCCGTTTTTTCTTGGCGGGCAAGATTGCTTCTGCGGTTTGAATATTAGATTTTGTTTGATTGGATTCTCCAGAAGCTCGTGGCGATGATTTTTGCGACGAATTCTCAGTTTCCGCCATGGTTTTGTGCATGCTAGCCCGAGATTTGAGCATTTAATTTTCTCCTTTTTTTTCCAACTCAAATTCAATGCGGCAACGGAGCTGAAATCTTCATTACTCCAAATTCAGCTCTAAAAAGATTGACCATAAAAAATCTTCACCAACCAACCCTTTCGCAATAAACCAGAGAATTTTGAGCCTAGAAGCTTAAAAAACACAAAAAACTTGTTCAATCTCTCTCAAAAAGAACGATGATTTAGTAGCAAAATCTAACCCAAAAAAAAAATCAAAAACCCTCGAAAATCTCAAAACACAAGTCCTCTCTCGAACAAAACAAAAGGCAAACGCCGGTTCAACTCAGCAGCCCACCAACACCCGCCATGTTCATACACACGACGGCGCTTTCGATTTCATTAACAAAAACAAAATGATAAAAATAACAATTTGTTCGTACTACTGTTGCTGTTTGTTCGTATCTCGAGAGAGAGAGAGAGAGAGAGGAGAGAGAAAGGGAGTAAAAAACAAAAAGAGAGATCTGATGAACTGAATTATATACCATATGATGATAAATAAAATAATAGTTTTGTAGTAAAATGAAAAATAAAATAAAGCTGTTCTTGCTCAATTGAAGCGGCGCCAGATAACCATGGTTGGGTTAACAACTCAACTGTGGTTAAGTTGTGGCCATTGGAGCCTTGAACTCAGCTTCATCTTCTTCTTCTTCGGATTGAAGATACCTCTAGCTCGAATCCGACCGTACACGTGGATCCATCTGCATACATGGGACACTTGTCGGAGCTAACTCACGCTACGTCTCTTTGATATTGTTTTTGTCGTTTAGTGTATGCCTTTTTTGGGAATTGGGAATTTTTAGTATATATTTTTCAAAGACTATTTTGTCCTCTCTCGAGTTTATATATTATATTACTTCATAAAAATAACGAATAACTATTTTTCTTAATGCTCTATATATATATATATATATTTTTTTTTTTCTAAATTTTGAAAATATTACGTCATAAACACTGTTTTATTCGAATTTCAATCAAGAACATCCATGCACAAACATTATTCAACATAATACTTTCCATGTCCCAAACTATTAATCGTTTAAGATTTTTATATATAGGTGTACTGAGTTTATTATTAATTTTTTTTTAAAATTAAATCTACAATAATTCGCCAAAATACCATTCCTCTTAGAAATTATTTTTCTTGAATTGTATAATATTTAAGACGCTTTACTATATAATTTCTTAAGTTTGATTCGTCAAACATTTTTGAATCTCCTGCCTTTTGTTTGAGCTCGTGCCATAATATCTAAATTATCGTTTATGACACTTGGATCTTATGTTGTAGACTGTATTTCATCTCATATTTCGATATATAAATATTCGCTAAATGTAATTATCTCAGGTCAAGTGTATAATTAAGAAAAATATTTTTTGTACACATTACATGAATGTGTATTATAAAATAAAAGATGAAACACAATTTGAAATTGAAGATCTTATCCAATTCATGAGCGTTGATTTTACAAGTTAGATTTGCTAATGACTATTAATCTCAATCAAGTGAAATCCGGCCGATTATTGTTAGAATAGTAGGGGCATAATCTTTTTAACATTCTATTACAATGGACTAATTTGTCATGTTTTGTAATTTAAAAGAATAAGCAGATACAAAGTAATAATTCAGTAATGCAAAATATAATTAGCCCAAACTTTTATATGCACAATTTTTTTTATTCCATTTATTGTCAAAATAGCTTGCATAATTTCATACAATTGACAAAAAAAATATTTATATACAACAGTTATGTAACAATTTAAAATGATTTAATACATTAATAAAGCTCAAAATCGAATTTTGTAGAACATGTTTGATATAGAATTTCAGCTATAAGATGCTAAACTCTAATTGTACTTGTGGTCTACAACTAAGATATTTTGTAAACTTATTTAATTTGACACTCTTAAAATTCTTAACTGAAATTTTCGAACATTACTTTCGAACATTACTTGATCGAAGAGTTTATTATGGACTATTTTTTTATCACTTAAAATTCAAAATATATTTCGAATTGCAGTTCAAAATAAAAATTATAACATATCAAATAATGTTATACATATATTTGAGAGTTCTGAAATACTATAAACAAATGAATCAAAAACATTTTTATTATTAAATGTATATGTATGAATATTTTTCCAACTTTTTGTGGTATGTCTTGGTAAAAAAAAATTGGCATGGGTGTTGTGAAATACCGAGAGTGCCCCTGCATGTGTGGGGGCGATAAGGACAAGAAGTGACGTGCAGGCGTTACATGAAAAAGGGTGTCGGGTAGCGAGTGGCGTTTGTGTGATTTGAGCGTGAAAAGGGTGTCCATTTTGGAGAACAGCTAAGAAAGTCAAGGGGTCAAAACACACAAACACACACAGTAAATGGTGGCCAAGTTCAAACTAAGTTTGGTATTATCCCTCCCCACAATTTACATGTTACCCATTTACTACCCCGGCAACACGCTTCACATTTTTGACTGATATATATAATTATATATATATGTGTGTGTGTGTGTGTGTTGTACTTGTATTTGTGTGTGGTACTACTACACATAAAGAGAGAAAAACGACACACATACACACATGTGTGTGTTTGTGCGCGTGCATGGTGCTTGTGAGATGAAATGCATGCGGTTCACGAGTCGTAACAAATTCAATTTAAGATTCGACGTGTGTAACACATTTTGTTATTTTCAGCAATACAAGTGATGCGCATTTAAAAAGAAAATTTTAATCTCTACAGTCTATCAATACATATTTTTAATCTAAATCATTCATTATATGTATTTAAAAAAAAATTGTAATCTCAATAGTTTACCTACACGATTTTGATCTAAAATGTTCATTGATGTACGTTATGTGTATTGATCTTAAATGTAATCAAAAATATTAATTACACAACAAATATTATAAGAGATTTGGAGTGGTCTTTTGTAAGCTTTTTTGTTTTTCTTGTGTTTTGGATAGTCAATGAAATAATTGATGGACTAGAATTGTTTAGAAAAGCCTATGAAGTTTTTAATTATTCAACATTTAACCGATGCGGAGTGGAAATATCACATTTTTAGTTAATATTCCAACTTTTTAAATAATATACAAAAATGAACATGTCCTTTGAATTAAAAGCACAAGTAGAGAAGACCTCGACTCTTGGCATTCTAATTTTCAGCAGTCTCAATTTGTTTTTCTAAAGGTCCATGGACCACTTTCGATTTTCTGCTATATAACAGTATTATACATGTTAATACATTCATCAATACATGTTACATGTATTGATGGACAACTAAAATTTTTTAAATTTTTTTTCTATATCGGAAGTTTTTTTTCCTTCTTTATCACAATTGCAAATCTTTTCCGTACGATTATGCAGTAAAAGATTCGAAATAATTCATAGAACATCGATGTACAACACTTCATGGGCATTGATTAAATACGAAAACAAAATAGTGAAAACCCATATAAAAGGCTACTCTTGTTGTAAATATTCTTCCATCAGTATAAAACATAACATTAAATTTAATACTACATTCATGCACACATGCAAGGCTCAAAAAATCAAAAAGACTTATGGATGTACCCCTCTAAAATAAAAAGGGTGTCTAGTTGCAAAGCATAGACAGCTGTAAGGGGCAAAAATTTGAGCTGAATGTCAATAAAGAGATAATCATAGTAAAGTGAAAGAACTTAGGCAGCAATCATCACCAGTTTGATTATCCTTTTTCTTTTTTTGCTTTTTTTTTGGCCCCTCATCATGACCTTTTTAAAAGCTTTTACATGGGGGCTGAGAAATTTTTTTATGAATAGGATATATATATTTTATTATTTAAATTTAATTACATATTATATATTAAATTTTTTATAAAATATATATTATATGTGTTAAATTTGGACTGTAGAATATATGAATATAATTCATACATCAGATTCATATAAAAAAATTCATAGAGGGTTATATATATTTGTCGTAGCCATTTAATTTAATTTATTTATTGAATCATTTGAATCGGACATTATAAAAATCTATTATGGAGACCTCTTCTAATTCGATTGTTATATTCATAATTTTAAAATTAAAAAAAAAATGTAGACTCTCATCTCATTGATTAATTGATAGTTGTACTAGTATATTTATTGCTCATCATCATAGGCTTTGTGACCGGATTGTGGCGCACATGGGTTGGGAGATAGGCTATCCTAATATTTTATTGGTCAAATGGCTCCACATGTTTGTACTTGGAAACTTGGAAAAGAATTTTATATTTGGGACAAAAAAAAAATTAAAAAGTTGTGGAAAACAATAGTAGAAAATGTTAATATTTGAAATTAGGATAGAAAAGTGTAAAAAAGTAAAATAAAATCAAAATCTTAGTACTTAAAAAAATAAGGACTTGTGAGATGCTGTCCAATTAAATAATAGTCAAGTAGTATTTTTAATAATTAAATTTAATATAATAATGCCATAAATTTTTTTAACACTTTTGGAAATTATCATTTTCAAATCCAACGATTAAAATCATCAATTGCATATTATGGTAAATCATGGACAACCCCTCAACATTTAGAATCGATTGTACTTTTCCCCATCATTTGCGTTTGTGCAAGAGGACTACCTAATCCTTTTGAATTGATCGATGATACCCCCTAACTCCAATTCCAACGACATCTAGAAAAATAATCTGTCACATGTTATGGTAAAATTAACCATTCATTTATATCAATTAATATTTGCCCTAAAATGCCAATGAAGAGGGCATAATGCAATTGTCCACATGTTAAAAGGTAATTTTTGAGTGCTTGTTTACCCTGCCCAAAATAAATATTGTATGACACTAATGCATAAACATTTTAAATTAATCATGAAGATTCAATCGATATTCGAAATTTGTCTAAAGTTCACTTTACCCACAAAATGGAGCACAATACGATGGTTAAAATGATTAAAAACTTGCTTAAAGTGGATTGGTAGCATGCATCAATGACGTGCATTTCGAATATTATAGAGCTATTTGAAACCAAAATTATTAATATTTTGAACCATAATTTTTAATATTGTTAGATACCATTTTGTTGTAGGTTTCATGGGTAAAGTGGATTTTAGTTTCATTTTGGGTATTGATTGAGTTTTCATGATTAATTTGAACTGTCTATGCATTAGTGTGTGAAAATGTGATGTTTTTAATGAAGTAAATGAAAGGAAAGATTATGTTTATACCCTTAAGATATAGTGTGATTACAAGTTAGTCTCTATAATTTTAAAAATTACAAATATCCTCTTGAAGTATGTATCAACTTAACATAATTTAACCTTCATCAAAGTGAAACGTAATTGGGAGTTGTATTTCTTGTGTTTTCAAAAATCAATTTTAAGAAAAAAGTAATGATGGTATCAAATTATAAATGGTGATGCTTAGTGTTAGCTGTGGTGGAATAAAGTAAAATTATTTCATTAAGGTTAGTGGAATAACAAATTTGATTGAAGAATTTTGTCAAGTTCGACAAAGCGCATCTCTTAATAGCCAAGTTGACTACTATGTATAGAAAACTTATCTTTTGGACTTCTCTATGAAAGTTTATAAGAAGTTTGCCACATTTGAGGAAAATCACAACAGAGAGATTTCAGACCTCTACAAGACCATGATGATAATGGCGGCTAGCCTAAGAAAAATTTAGGATCAATTACCTCGGAAGCGTAAAGATTAGGCCACTTCGTCTACTCATGTTGTTGCTGATGATGCTAGTATGCTAATTTAATGTTGATCGAAATGAAGATGACGATGGTAGTGATGATGATATATATGTTACTTGTAGTATTTAATTGGGAGAACAACATTGATACACTTTTACTACTTTTATTAATAATTAATATGTATTTGATGATTATGAATTGTAGGGTACAATTATAGGTATTATAATGTTATGTTTGTATGATTGTGTTACTATTTGTTTAATTTGTTGAAAATTTTAAAGCTGACCATGAATTTTTTTGTGGCTAATTTTAGTTGCACTTTGCCCCCAACTTTTGCATTTCAGCGAAAATACAAGTTGACAAAATCGAATGGTTGATTTTGCCTTCACATGTAACGGAATTTTCTCTTATATGCTGCTGGAATTGGAGTTAGGTGGGTGCTAGCAATCAATTTTAAAAGGTAAGATAGTATTTTCACCCACAGTGCAACTGATTATAAACATTGAGGATGTATTCATAATTTACTCAAAATAATATGAAAAGAACTTTGAAAGTGTTAGAGAAATACCAAAAAAAAATTAATTAATAAATTGATAAAATTTGAGTAGTATAGAAAGCTCAAATAAAAAGATAAATGTTTGTGATATATGAGATTTTAAGTTTAAAACTTCCTAAAAGCAAACACGTATGCTTGCGCTTTGTCCCACACAACCATTGGAGAATTTATTTCCAGACTCGAAGTGAAAGGTGAAAAACTTGTGGAACATTATGTAATCACTAGAAATATGTCAAGGAAAATCTTAGAGCTCAATCACCTAATAAATATAATAAAACGCAAATTAACGCTAATTCTTTACAGCATACAAACGGCTCAACGCATAACAAATGTACTACAATTGAATTTAGTTTGACAAATACAAAGAATAATTACAAAAGAAGCTCAGAAGTTTTCCTTAATTAGAATAGATTCTGTCTGTCTATTGAAATTACGACTACTCCTAACACTAACAGATAGATGAACTTTTTGGTAATTGATTCATTTAATAGCCGGTGCTACCCATAAAAACAGAAGCAAATTTGAAGACGGTGACTGTAATTGTTGGACTTGGATATAATAAATATTTGATAACTCGCCACCTTACAACATTCAATACCGTATCAGAGCGTAATACAATAAGAAGTTCACATGCATGTGCAAGAACGTGCACTATCTAACAGCTTAAGCGATATCCGCCTGCACGTATACAGGCCTCTTAGACAACTAATATTTGATGGACTTTTATTTTTAATACCTTAAGCTTTTAAATGACCCGATCATTCAACATTAATTTCAATAGATACATTCTCTCTCATTATTTGTTGATAAAAAGAATTCTCATTAGCTATCAGTCATCTTCCATACAGGGTTACATTCAAAAGCAGCCTAGTTCAGGTGTCCAATCCAAGTATTTTGCACTTTTCATATATTTATAGCCTCCATGGTAGATGTAGCAAAATCCACAACCCTTTTGATCCCCCAAAAATCTTCTTTACTGTTTTGGATATATTGGATACACAATGATCACTTTTACACGTTCTTTGATCGCTCTAAATGGCCTATTCAAACGGCTGATTCGTAGCGCTAGCAACCCTCCAATCTCCACATTGAGAAACTTGAGCAATAAAAATGTGTGGAACAAAATACGAAGAAAGTGAGACAAAACTGCAATGCAATAGAATATGCGCGCACAATACACATGCAAGCATGCACACACACAGAGACAAGGGGGAGTGGGGCAGAAGAGGGAAAGAGGGAGGGAGGGAGGGAGGGAGGAGCGCGCACACACGATCTGGTGGGCATATACATCAGGCGTTCACGCACAGAGAGAGAGAGAGGGAGAGAGGAACTAAAGCTTAAGTTTCACATCACACAGATACAAATGAATCCAAATATTGCCTCTCTGCAGAAAAAGAAAATGAAGCAGAAAGGGGCTTTTGTAAATTTGGACGCTAAATGGAATACAAAACAGCAGAGTTCCTCTATAACAATGCATATCCTCTCCGACTAAAGTAGAATGACAGAACTAGCCCAAATAAACGCACGCTGGAATAAATACTAGTTTTAAGACCGGAAGATGCTTACATAAATGCAGATGACAATAACTTAGAAGTTGCTTTCGGATCGACATGTCCTAAAAACTTCAGCCCGCATGACGTCTATTGGCATGTGATCATGAGTATACCTCTCAGGACCTTGGTACATGCCCGTTTTCTCCAAGAGACGAATCCCTTCTTCTCTGCCAAATCTCGAAGAGTAGAGTTGGAGGTACTCTATGTCCTGGATGGACCGCCATTAACAAATACCAAATGATATCAGAGACGATACACACACGTCACTTGAAAGTATCTCATCAGCAGTAAGAAATGAATACTAGATCTAAATGGTTATAAACTTCACGACTAAAAGTTTGAAAAACAAAATTTGATAGTTTTGGTAAAAAAGAAAGTTATATATTGGATGAGTTCACGTGTTAATTCACAAACTAAAAAGGCCACCGCACATGTGTCACAAGATCATACTGCTCTCAATGAGCTTGAAACCATCTTCGGTACCACTTACAGGTTTCAACCAAGATATCATCAAATTATTACATATCACGCAGGATTAATTGAAAATATAAGCGAGGAGGAAATCACGAGGTTCACAGACTTCAACATATTATTCAAATAGTTTAGAACTTCCTAAACAAATACCAAGTAGAATGCAGAATAGAAAAACATGCAAGATGCTCATTTACAAGAAACGTACAGTAACTAATCAAACATTTACAATTACCTGTAAACCACTCAGAAGCCGCTCTAACCGTAAAGAAGCAACAGGTTCCTGTGAAGAAGAGAACACTTGTCCTGGATAATACAACACCCCATCACCTGGAGGGAGGCCACGCCTAAACCTAATCTGGAAAGGAGTATACATGAAGGTTAACTATACGAGGAATGATAATGAAATATATTGATAAAACTATCAATTAAATGTCCTGTAGATAGATCAAACAACCTCAGCACTAGGAACTGTTGCCTTCTCATAGCAATTGGCACCCCAGTAGAGAAAGCCTGTTCCACCTTCTTTCCATACACGCCACATCACCGCCCGGTGTTGTGTGCCTCGCATCCCCAAGTGCCAATTAGGATGAGGATCGGATGGCCCCAGGCATACATATGTCCACCACTCCTGCTTGACAGTGTATATCAGCACAATACAATAAAAGAGCATCGAACTTCGGAGGAACTCAGGCATATCGAATATGACATGATCCAGATATGATTCATCCAATGATGATAATTTCAGCATGTCCTCCTTACTCGAATACAACAATATCATAAAGAATTTCATCTAGCGAATAAGTGTTTTTATAGGATACGTGCCAGATGTAAGACACTGAATCCTACTATTTCCCCCTTGATAAATGTCATGAAACAGTTTCTATCCACTCTGGACACTGAGCAGTTGATAGTGAACTCAACAAATTTACTATTATCGCTAGGTATTCAGCACAAAATTGGCATCTTTTTTACGTTTTCTTTGTCACACTCTGTGGCATGTAGCACACTAGCATACAATGGGAAATTTGTGCGCTCTGCATTACATGGTGGAATTGAAGTATCTCTGCATACTGAACCGACGACGGTACGCATAGTTAGAGAGGTCAAAGGACGTTTGAAACTCTTTAACTTCTTATTTAACATTCATACCTCTGAACAGAGCAAAGAGTACATCAAGGACAAAAGGGCAAAGAAGTTCTTCAAGAAGAATGAGTTTTACAGAAGGGAAAGGCTTAAGCACACATTACCTCACCATTTTCAGGCTGTATTTCTGCTATAATATCCTTTGCCAGCTCTTCACGGTTGCCAATCACCCATTCACTGCAAGGATAAAGAAAGTTGGTGATTCTTGCGGGTCTTTACGAGCAAATAAAGCTGAGAAAATATTAGTTCCATGATGTTCATTACCCTGCAATCTTCATTAAATTATAGTATGAAAATTGATGACATTTTCCATCTCTACGAGCAAATACAATGAACACACTGCACATAATTAATATGTGACTGAAGACAAAAATGCATGACTCCAGAACAAGATTTGGGACCACAGATGCAAGTGCTCAGATTCAGTATCAGCCATAGATGCACCTAGACTCTTAAAACAAATTACCCACAACCTTGGAAAAATAAGTTAAAGATAATCTATACCTAGTGCAATATATTTGGTTGTGAGGGCGAAGAAACTCTGGAACTTTAAGAAAAGCCTCGAAGTTGTTAGAAGCCAGGGGTGCATCATTTGGACCTGCATTAAGGTGGAAACGCAAATGAGTTCATCTGATGCAATGATGTAGGTAGTATAGAAGAGTTTCTCTCAGGTAGTAAATTAAACAATAAAAAAGTTTAGACTAACCAGATATTAGAGCAACTACAGCTAAGTTGGCTAGAATATTATACAAAGCTCCGATGCCTCAACCCATCACCATTGAATTGCTTAACTGAGTACTCTAAATACGTCTGAATGGTGATAATCACAGGTAAAAAACGTGGATACAAATGATTACATATGCTGGAGAAAGAGAGAGAATGCTAAATACACTTTCTCAGTGAAAGTATTAAGCTTAGCAGAAATTGTATTATTTTATGCTTGAGCTAATAGAAGGATTAAGGATAACATCATCCTAGTGTAGCACCAAGCGTACATCTATGGAAAGGATAACAACAAAGTGTAGCTCTACTAAACTCATAGGAAGGGTAACATCTCCCTGGTATAGGAGGACTTCTCAAATGAAATTTTCACTATGAAATATTATTGTTGTTTGCAACTTATTGATTAAAATTTGCATGGTGAGAACAATTGTAACTTTATCTGAGCCCTTCAAATTCAGTAACCTAGTTTTGCAGTCTCATTCTCCAATTAGACTATTGGAGACCATAATGTTCAAGTAGGTGCATGAAAGAATGTTCAGAAAAAATAGTTAAACTCTAATCCATTTTGATTGGTAAGACTTTAGGATTGAGATTTCCATGTTACCTGTTGCCTTACAAAAACAAAACCAAAACCAAAAAAAAAAAAAAATGAGGGTCGGGGAAAGAGGGAGGGAGGGAGGGAGAGAGAGAATAAAAAGAAAGCAGAGCTTGCATGTCACGTGCAAAGTCGTTTTCAGCTGAATCTGCTCGCAAATTAGGATATGAAACACATAATGGTCGTGATTCAAGGGCATCATAGAATTAAGTCAATACTAGTTTCCTCAAATAACTTTCTCATGTTCTAAGCAAACTTTCAACATCCAGTTTCAAATAAAAGCACATACGGCAAGTTGATAAATCTTTATCAATTTTTATGAAGTTGAGGAGGAACAAAATTGCTCACCACAATAATAAGTTGTCATAATACGGGCATCAGGTGCATAAGCATGAATATCACTTGCCATCCTCCGAACAGCACCATAATGATCAAGGTTCAGTGGCTGGACATGATGTAATTGTTGCCCAAGAAGAAGAAACAGAAATAAGTAAAAGACAGTTCATAAAAGCCACATGATCTGCAAAACATGAACCCATTTAAGAGCTCAAAAATCTCATGCTTGCATGTAATGGCATGCGCAGTGCGTAAGAATTAATAGAAACAAGAGATAAGGATTGGATATTGCACCCTTTTGGACTAACATTCAATACGAAAAATGAAAGTGAGGAAATTCATCAAACACCCTTGCATTTCTGAATGCTAAGGTCTATTCATAACTGATAAAGGTATAGCTTAAACTACGGTTGTCCCAACTCTGTTCCTTTTTCACCTTCTAAGAAAACGAGATAATCAGAAGTCATTTTCCTCTATTTTTCTATGTAGTTTTTTTAATTTCATTTCCTTCCCTTCCTTTCAGCAGTTGTTATCCAGACATATAATCTACGAAAATCTCCACAGTAACACTTGTTAAGGAATATGCATGTTTAGACCTATCAAACCCAATCTAAAAACATTGCAAGCCAAAAAGAAATCTGCAAGGTCTCAGTTAAGCAAACACTTGTCATCTCCTGTTCTCACCTCATCCCATAGATAGAAGTAGGCTTTTCTCCAGTGGCTCTTTGTTCTCAATATCTCAACTTCTTTTTGCAGAAAATCCTTTGCTGTATCGCCACTAATGCACATTAAGGGGAAAATATGAAACACCAAATTAAGCAAAAGTACCAGAAAGAATTACAAGAGCTATGGGCTAACGATATGCATACCAGGAGACTACTGGAGTATTTGGTACAGCATATGCCGCAAGCCTGGGATCAGAAAAATACTCATCTGATTTTGGATGGTCAGCTGCACCAACATGGGAAGGAATTACAGTTCTCCACAGAGAACAAATTAGTAAGAGGCAACACAAAATCTTGAACATGGTATTGGATACGCCATAACTTTTAACTCAAAAATTCAGAATAGTATAGGACAAGCTGAATATCCAGTAAAAGAATATTTCAAGCACGTGCTACAATTCAAAGAGAACTTCACCAAATGGAATACTTCGTTTTTTCTACAGTTAAATTATCCAAGTCGATGAATCACACAAGCACCTGGGCATACTATAGTTCTTACCTGGCCATGGACAGGTGTAAGTCAGAACTCGCATATTTTCGCGCCATCTGCAAAAGTATGGGCTGACTTTATATTGAAGCAGCCATTTAAAATGCTGATCCAGTGCCTCATACCACTCGCTACTTCCATGCTCAACACCAAATCGATCTTCAATCACTGTATCGGATATCTATTTACAGTTAAGGAAGTTAACCCTCGTCTATATATCACTTAAATTCACAATAAGGATAAAGCAGTCACCAATCCACATACAGTCTATATATCACTTAAATTCACAATAAGGATAAAGCAGTCACCAATCCACATACAGGTAAAACTGAAAGACTACCAAAAAAGCTAAGCGGAATAAAGTTACTTGAATCACATTTTCAAAAAATCGCAAAACATTAAGTGAAATTGCTTTTCATGTTGCATGCTAATCTTAGCATTTTCTGGAGTGAGAAGAGCAGCTGGAAAACATGAGTTTAATGTTGCAGGAAGCATGATTCCAGGATACACCAATAACAGCTGGAAGAGAAGGTGTAATTGGAAGAATGAAGTCCCAGACTGTTATACTTAGCTTCACGCGGATCGAAAGGTTCGAGATAGCATCCTCTTCCATCATGTCTGCTGATCCATTATCTGAAAAGAACTCCAAAAATGATGGAGATAGAAGCATTCTTCTCAAAGATGAAGATGCAGATTTCGCTCTCTCTACCTGAAATAGTAGAAATGAAAGAAGAATTAGAAGCTCATAAGAGCGCATGGGATAAATTCAAGATTGTACTAGTGACTGGAGATAATATCAAAATGACCATAAAACACACCACTTCGTCCAATGGTTTTCCATCAATGGGCTCCACAACATCAAGACAACTTCTCAATTCTTGGTACAGTTGATTCCTCTCAGCTTTACCCAGGAAGTGAGCTGTCGATCTGTAATAACTCGGAATGAGAACCACAGATAAATATATACCAATCAATGAAAATATTATGTAAACATCAAGGGCCAAATCTTACTCTAATTAGTCGATGCACACTAATACTATGTAAACATCCAAATTCAAAAAAGTGACTATCAAAGTTTTACTGACGAAAAACTAATATATAACTGAAGTAAAGAGGATAGAGAATCACTCTGCATCAGCTCTGGTAGCTGTAACTATAAATTCTCCTTCGTATTGACCAGAGGGTTGTGTGTTTGGGACATCAATTGATACCCAAATTACCGTTGTCTCTCTGCAAGAAAATAATAATCATTTGGTGGTCATAGGCATCGTTAGATTTCAAGCGAGAACAAATTTAGAAACGCTTTTTTAAGATGAAAGATGTTAGTACCCAGGAAAAAGGATCAGTTGAGACAGTGGCACTTCAAGAGGCACAAGAGCATCTGGAACACCTAAAATAGGCACTACTCGCCTCACCTTCAGTGATTCAGCAACTACCAATCTGCATACATCCAAAAAGGGTCAGCATCATCAATTTTTCATTACAATCATAAGAGAATGAAACTTGAACATGTAAGAGACAAACCTATCACCAGAGGTGGAGCAAAAATCAGTGCATTGCACCTGCACGGTTCCAGCGATACTAGATCCGGCCCACGAAACTTTTGGACGTATAGCTATCTGGACATTTTCCCTCTCATTTCTGGCTGCTAAAAGAGATATCTTCAAGGGAACAATGTCAGACAGAAGGCATTACTGTTATAAATAATATATGACATTACACAACTTCGTCCCCTAAGTGCTGATGATCGAATCAAGTAGGAAGCAATCATGTATGATTACAAGTAAATAAGCAGTTTGCCTCAAACATGGAGCAGTACTATTGATAAAAGTAGCAGCTACAAAACCAACACTTAAAAATGCAAAAGCATGTATATCTTGAAATGCAGGCAAAAGAACAATAAAGGTACAAATTTGCAGATTCAAAATTACAGCTCTGACATAGTTCATGCAACACAATTAGATCTCCATGGCATGTCAATACACGGCTATAATGCACAGGCACTTCAAAAAATGATCTCGTGCAATGTCGGACATGGCCCCGACATGGCCCCAACATGGCAAAAAAGTGTCCATAAATTTTTTAAAAAAAAAAGAAAAAATCCGAAACAGCTGAGACACGGTGGGACCATTTTGATATATTACAAAGTTCAAATGGGGTTTTTTTTAAGATTTTAAAAAAATTAGTGGGAAAACTGAAACTAACAAATATTTTTTTAATGGTCACTTAGTCAAATGCTTAATTTTTTTTCATAAGTTCAAAAGCTTGTTTTAGTGATGAATATTACTATTTCTCTATCACATACTTTAATTTAATAAATAATAAATATATAATATAATATAATATATATTTTAATAGCCATGTCGTGTTCTAAAATTTTGAGATTTTCCGTGTCGCCGTGTCCGTGTCCGTGTCCGTGTCCGTGTCCGTGCATCATAGTTACACGGATTACACAACATTTGATACAAGCAAAGGAAATAATAACAATAACTAAAACTAAAACTTCGAAGTAATATTTACTGTCAAATTCTTCAGTCTAGAAAGATTAGTAACCAAACTTACAGGCTCCAATGTACGGGGCATGTCCTGTGGCCCAACATTGGCTGAGCTCGGCATGCACCAGACATGCACTAACTCTGAAGAATGAACTTTCAGGGGATCAATGGAACCCCTCAGCAAATTTGGATCTTGAATACCAGTTTCACTCCATCCATACGCTGTCCCACCTCCTTGAAGACCCTCAACTGGCGGTACCGTCACCTCTTGCTGGCTCCCTGAACATACCATAAACGAGCACCACTACTGTTAATGCAGCCCCATCATCCATCAACAAACAACAAATGTGATAGAGACTACAGCACGGAGAACCAGCACACCTTGGTCTTATCATGAAAACTCACAATTCCTACGATTATATGTCAAAATAATTGCTCCGTAGTAAGCAATCAGCCTCAACTAAGCATCTCAGCAGTAGGAGAAATCAACTTTTCTTCCCCTAAAGAGTGCTTCTCAGTCCCTTTCCATCTCAATTCGTTAACCCTTATCACAAGAAATAGCTACCAATAATCAAACTTGAAAATTATATGCCAAAATTATCATCCGTACTAATCAGTCAATTTCAAGTAAGCATCTCAACAATTCATCCTTTTTCCCTAAATAAATATTTTCCCTCCTTTTTTCCTCCTGAATCCATCAACTTTTAAAGACAATAAATAACTCTACATAATTGAACTCGTATCGTAAGTGGTGTCAAAATCATCCTGTAATAAAATTAATCACTTAACAACAATCTAACAGATGAATAACCAATAACAATCATAACATGATCAAACTATATTAAAAAAAAAAAACACCAAATTCAGCAATCCACTGACACATACATTAATTTCAAAATAAAATTAAAAAAAAAATACAGTGGCCAAACAACAAGAATTTGACAAAATCCTATCAACACATTTGACCGCGTTGATATGAATTCAAACACACACACACACACACACACTAACCGGAGTTTTCCATTGCTGCAATTCCGGCGGTGGATAATCACAAATTGCTTCGGCAAATTCAATTTAGGCGGTTTTTTCAGTAAATTGGAGCAAATTTAAGGAACATTCAAGGATTTGATTGAATTTATAATAAAAGAGAAATGAAATGACGATGAGTGCGTGGCGTTAACTGGATGAATGTGAAGAGTTTGATACTGGCGCTCCAGTCATTGCTAATGCCACTCCTGAACGGCAGTTAGGTAAGATTTTGAACACTTTTTTTTGGGATGCGTAACGCCGAGTGGCGCTGGCAATTTTAGAAAGCTCTAGGCCCCCGAAATTTGTCAAAGTAAATGAGAAGAAAAAAAAATCAATTTTAGGTTTTTGATGTGGCTTAGGATTAGCACTTTTCTACAATCCAATTTTAGATTTTCATGTTCGATATTTTGACATATACAATATAAAATTAAAATTTTTGATAGTATAGTTTATTGAAATCATGTACAACAACTACTTTAGGATTATTAATTTAGACGTCGGATACACCAGATACGCGTGCTGATATAAGTAGATTATAATTTAATTATGCATCTGAATGTTGAAAGTATAAAATTATAAGTATTTATCAAATATTTCTTATTATTTGGATTGGCGTGGCTTTCATTTAATGTTAATATCTTGTGGTGATTGTTATACATTCCATCTACGAGTAAGTAGGTTCGTCGTCCATTCGATAATGTTTTTGTCCCGAGATCAAGGCTCCCAAGGTGGGTAATGCCAATGGGCTATTGAGGGCCTTTGATAAATAATACTTTGATATGGAAGCATCGCCTCGGATGCTATGTGTATCCATTTTCTCCTATAATACACATGTTTCGCCCTCGTATGTTTCGCCCAATCGAATTTCACTTGGAACAACCCACCTCGAAGTAGTCCGTTGCCTCGAACTAGGGAACTTGAATCTCCCACCTTGAGCTAACTACCTCGATGCTTTGGTCTCGATAGCTGTCCCTTTCACGGCTTTGACACCTTCTGAGACGTGTTAACTAGATTAGTACAAAATTGCATCTACCACCCTATATGTACAAGACGACACATTAATTCTCAAAATGGTACCGTTTGATGGCGACAACCTGGATCAAGTGCCACTTTAGCCCTAATGCTTGAATCCTACCACATTCAACTGAAAAATAGCTCATCAATCGCTATTCGTGGTATAATTTTTTCTACCTACCCTAAGATGTTAGAATACATTATACGATTTTTCTACTCGAACATATTCTTATTCAAGCATCGAAGAGTTTTTGTCGAAAACGTTCTCGGCTAGATTCACATTTGTTTATTGTATTGACAGATCAATGACCCAAACCAACATTTTTCTTTGTCCATGTCAACAACTTCGAGAAAGTGGATCTAATACCAAGAATCGACACCACCATACTTCCTCCTCAAGAATGCGCCCAATAATGATACTTATCGACTTTATCAGTATTCCTACAAGCAGGTACATAGGTATCAGGGACATAAAAACTGTTAATCTTTATGTAATTTTCTTTGAGGAGATAATTTGTATTCGAGAAACCTTTTTTTGTGAGATTTTTAGTATGGATAGATTGTTAGGATACATGGCAGGTTGCAAGACAAGCCATGTTGTAGTTGTTACTTGTATCATAATAAGTAGTATAATTTAAAATCAATAAGTTATCTAACAAATTTAAATGACCACTATAATGGGTTTCACATTTAAGGTGCGTTTACTCTAAACATGAAAAGGAAATCTAGTAGATTGTGCCCAAAAGCACTACACGAACGCACCTATTTTATAAATAGAAATTTTGCGATTGAAAATTTTTGTTATAAATTTAAGGTATATATAATGAATTAGAGATATAATTTAAAGTAAATAAAAGTAAAGACATAATTAATGAAAAAATATTTAGTAATGAGACTGTTATAATTCAAATCGATCATAAAATTTAAATTTATAATGTATTGATTCATTATTAAAAATTATATATTTTTGTAGTGAATTGAATATATTTAAATAAATATTTTCCCTTCACATATTTGCTTAAGCAAACAAAAATCATCTCTGTTGCATGGCAAATCAATCACGTCAAGAAACTTTGTGTCTTCAATCATCACAGAATTTTTTTGTCTTGTTTGGACAACTCATCAACTAGTACTATAGCGTTTTTCTGTCCTGGTTGATCATTATCAGATGAGTTGTGCTTGGGAAAAGAGGAACATGTGGCATTTCACAAGTTCCTATAATTTGGAGGGCTTTTAGAAACACTAAAAAGGAGTGTCAGATTATTTTTGTTTTTAAAAACAGTTGATAAATTTGTTAAATAGTATCTGAAAATAAATGTAAGAAGTAATCAAAAAAAATTGGTAGTTGATATGTTGAAATTTAGTTTATTTATAAAAACATCAATAAATACTTTTAAGCTTATAGAAAGTGTTTTCCCTCAATTTTTCTGTTTTTGATTTTTCTCCGCTTAAATTAATCAACCAAAAGCACCAAAATGCTTTAATTAAGCAATCCCAAATACACTCTAAATTTTATTTCATATTTAAAGAAATTGTGAAAATTAATTATTCTGTTAATTAATATATCAAGCACAAATTAAGCAGTTCGGATCATTAAAACAACGAATTCAAATTTGATTGATACTCTTTTATTAAATAGAAAGTCATCTCTCTCTCTCTCTATATATATATATATACACACACACACACACACACACACACACATTAGCAGTGCCACACACTCTATGTGTGTGCAAGATATAAAAAATATATACCTTAATTTAGTGCTTAAATTATTTTGGGGTCAAAATATAAATATATTATTAAATTTATTTTATAAGAATATTTTTTTAAGAACTATTTCACATAATTTATTGAATAATAATAAGTTAAAAATAAAATAATTACATAAAATAAATTTACGTGAAAGAAATTAACACAAAAAGAAGAAGAAAAAACGTTGGATAATTGTAATTAGATAAATTATTTGTGTGTGTGTGTGTGTGTGTGAGAGAGAGAGAGAGAGAGAGAGAGAACTAATCATATTAATTATTGATTTAAAGGGCTTTTTTTTTATTATTAAAAATAGGTTTCAACTTCCAAAATCCAAAATAATAGAGAAAGGGGTTTGCAGATTGAGAAAATAGATTTTTAAATTGGATTGTGATATTACAATATTGTCCTCTCTATTTGTTTATTTGTTGCATGTGTTTACTAATTAAAATGGTAACTAACATTGGTATATCAAAATTTGGTATCCGAATTGAATTAATTTCAAGGGAATTTCCAATATTAGCCATAATTTTACATAATTTTATTTATTTCACATATAGTTGAAGGGTAACTTTTGTAAAATTACAAAAAAAAATTATCATTTTAGACACAAAAGTAGCTTTCTTTTTATAATAGTATAGATATACCCACACGCACACTAGTAATTTTGGCATATTCAATATGTGTGCACAATAAAAAAATATATAATTTAATTACATGTTTAAAATCTTGATGGTATTTATATTATTAAAATATTGTTTTAATTATGTATAAATTAATAATAAATGAAAGGAAAAATAAGATAAGACTAAGAAAAATAGAAAGAATGTGGAGAAAAGGGGAATATTAAAAGGTGGGAGATGTAAGAGGAAGAGAAGGACTAAAAAGAGCGTAGAAAAGGAGAGAGAAAATATAAAATAAATAAAAATTAAAAATTTAACAGACCGAATAAAGAGTGAGATCAAAAGTAGTTATCAAAGGTGCTCAAATTTTATATAATAGTATAATATAGTGTAGTATAGATTAATAAAAAAACTTAAATATAATGATATACATATATATATATATGTGGTAACTAAAAGTGCACTGACAATTATTTTTCATTCATTTTATTTAATAACATAATAGAAGTATATATATTTTTTTACGACTCTAATATATTCTTTTCCCTTTCCAATTTATTTTACGAGAATCCTCAAATTTATTATTGGTTATTAATTCTAAACTTTCAATTTTTATTTCATTAATTTTGGGGTTGCGTTCTGCCAATTTTGGGGTTTTTGTCTTTGACGGTAATGCAAATGCATCCTATAACGAATTTCAGATAGCAAAATAATTAATTGAATTGAATTATGCCTAAAATTTTCTAATGTGATTTCATCCTTATTTGAAAATTATCTTTTTATTTGATTCTAGATATTTTGATTTATTATTGTTAATTTGGTTGATTTTTTTTGTTGGATTTTTAGATTTTATTGAAATTGAATTTGGTATTAATGAATTAGATTTGGAGCCCGTTTTGATCTAATTTTTTAAAAAGAGTAGCACTTATTTTCTGAAAAAGCAAAAGCACTTCAATAAAAAAAAATAAAATTGAGAAGTCAAAAAAAAAGGTAGATTTTTTTTTAAGTTAGTTAAAGTAACTTTGAAAAAAAACTACTTCTGAATTATTATATTCAAATATAAAACTATTTATCTGGGTAATTGGCACATTGCACCCTCTAAACGCACTTGATTGGCGCAATGCATCCTAAAATTTAAATTTTTGCATTTTGCACCCTTGAAAATACACTAATTTCACACTTTGCACCCTTCACCCATCCCCATTAAAATTTTTCACCGAAAATAATATTTTGGCCAAATAAAAAAGGGTAAACTTGGTATTTATTATGCTATATAAAAAAAAATAACGCTATGCAATTTACTAATAGAATGAGAAAACTAGTAAAGTCCAATATTACAAAAAAAGCTAAACAAACTAAATAAATATTAATAAGATATTAAATAAAAACAACAATATTAATAACTTTTAATTAAGTCCTTATTCAATAGAAACTATCTCAATTCACAATGAAACACACGATGAAGTTGAAGAAAGCGCAGAAAGATGAGATAAAGATCTACGAGAAACAAGTTCTATAAAGGAAGAGGCATGCATCTTTCCTATTATACTTATTAATTTCATATGTCTTTTTCGAGTTCATAGTTTATGATAGTTGACAATTTGCAAAATCACATATATGAATGTTTTTGTCATATTTTGATAAAGCTCAACTTGGACGAGAATTAATTTAGATTAGTTGGTAATTCCCAACTTGAACTAAGGATTTTGCTATTAAAAAAAAAAAAGTCAACCACCTATTTCTAATCACCAACGACTAATTCGGTTCTACCTATGCCAATTGATCAAAGTTACATTCAATCTTGTAAGAACATTAATTTGGTTGCACATATTTTTTTTTTGTTCTTATTAAATATTTTATTGTAAATAAACCAAAAAAAACTAGTATAAGGAAAAGAACACGTGTATGTAAAAACTTTAAAATTCAAAATAGAAGTTGAGAACTTATTATAGATTGGGGCTTGATATCCTATGGGGATGTGAAGTGTCACTCTGTTTCCATCATCTTTTCTTAATATTTTTATGATTGTTTATAATCCAATTTCAATAGTCAAGATTATTCAATTTGTTACTAGAAACTTTGTGAAAAAGAAATTGAGAAGCATCTAAGTTGTCATTTTTTTTTTTCTCCACAATTTCTGTGTATTGTACTCTAGTTTTTAGGATGAAGTCGGCATTGAATTGGTTAGTTTTTTTTTAATATAGAATAGTAAATACCAAGTTTGCCCTTTTTCTATTTGGTCAGAACATTTTTTTCGGTAAAAAATTTCAATGGAATGGGTGGAGGGTGCAAAGTGCCTCATTAATGTAGTTTGAAGGGTGCAAAATGTCAAAATTTAAATTTTAGGGTGTATTGTACCAATCAAGTATTTTTAAAGGGTGCAATATGTCTATTGCCCCTATTTATCTATATTATTATAAAAAAAATCATTTTTATCTCACAAATAGCGGTTATTTATGTGATTTTACAAAATTTATCCTTTAATTTTATGTGAAATAAATAGAGTCATATAAAATTATGGTTAAAATTGAAAATTCATATGAAATCGATTCAATTTGGATACTAAATTTGATGTTTCAAACTGTCAATTTTGTCATTTTAATTAGTAAACGCATGCAATAAATAAGCAAATAAAAATGTCAATATTATAATATTATATGCAATTTAAAAAACCCATGTTCTCAACCCAAAAATCACTTTTTCTAATTACAATTACTTTGTATTTTTTCTTTTTGTGTTTATTTTTTATTATGTAATTTTATTTCATATAATTATTTTATTTTTTAATTATTTTAATTGAATAAATTATTTCAAATAATTCTTAAAAAAGGATTCTTATAAAATAAAATTTAATAATATATTTAGATTTTTATCATAAAAAATTAAATACTAATCTTATCATAAAAAATTAAATATTTTTATATTTTACATACACATAAAATGTACAGTATTACTAATCTTATTAAAAAGAAAATATATTATAAAAAGCTGCTGCTTAAGCCGCTTGACAAGTACTTTTTTATTAAAAAAAAAAAGGAAAAATCTATCCAAACGAGCATTAATTATTGCATTTTATAATCGAATATATTTTTTTTTTGAATACATATCATCGAATTACATCAATGACTCTTCGAGTACAAATCAAACTATTACATCATATTTCAAACAATATCATTCACAAACTATAGATAAACTTTTTTACAATAAACTACTATTAAAGTAGGATAATAAACTACCATAAAGGTAGAAATAAAGTCCACACATTCATCGGTGGGAATCGAACCCAAGACCTTTAGAATCTTCGGGTCTCAGCTTTGCCAGTTGAGCTAGGCCTCATCGGCATTTTATAATCGGATATGAAACTCGATTTTTTTACCCGTTTCAAACCCGACCACCGAAGATTATTCATATCAACGTTCAAAGCCCATATGTTTTTTTTATCCCAGCCCAAATCCCATAACAAATATTAAAATTTCAAATGGGTATAGATAGAATCCGGATCCAAATATAACTCAAAAATCCATAATTTTAACACCGTCAGATCTTGACAAATCGGATGATCCAAAATAACCATAGATCAACGCAAACCCACCCGACCCTAATCGTCGATTCATCATCACTCAATTATTCTCCGCCGCCTCATCGACGCTCCGCCGGAGATCCTCAGCTCAGCCGCCTCAAGCGGCAAACCAGTGGTGGCCGACTGAGCCTATTGGTACATCTCGTTCATCTTTTTCCTCCTTATTTGTCTTTCGTCTCTGAAATTTGTGAATTTCTGAACACTTATGCATACTAGGTTCGTTGAAGTATTTGATGGGAATTTTATTTTTTTCATTTGAAATTTTTGCAGATGAAATCTTTGGAGATTTGGGGTTTTATACGAAAATATTGGCCTTTACTGCGTTCAAGTACTGAAGAGGAGAAATTGGGATTAAGAGGCTTGATTGAGAATTGAAGCGGAGAAGCCTACACGATCAGGTTTCATGTTTTTGTAATGCGATGATGGGACTCGTTAACATTTATATTGATTTTCTGTTGGGAATTTTGATATGAGAATAGGAAAGGTTCAAAGATTGAGATATTGTGTTACATGAGTTCAAAATATGGAAGTTGGAGAAAATTTGTTTAAGAAAATGGGAAAAAGGAAAAATGAAATACATGGATCTTTTTGATGCATCTGAAATCCCATTGGACTTTACGAAGTAACTGGGAAAGAAATCTAAGGATGAACTGCGAAAACGAGGACTTCAGAAGTTAGAACCGAGCTGTGGACAAATCTAGTCTGTGTTTGTGTGTAGGACGATAGGGGTGTGCTTATTGAAGATAGATGGATGGATTGATAGGTAGATGAGTATAATTGTTTCATACAACTATCTCATTGCACTGTAATAGTCGAAATTGTTCTATTCTTCCTAGAAAATTCTAGGCATGTGCATGCTGAATTCAATTACTACGAAAAACTTTTGTCTGGTAATGCCTTGCATGGGACTACTCATTTGGAAAAACAACCAAAAAAATGCATGCCCCGAATTTAACTAGAGTCTAGAAGTGATCTGAGGAGCGAGTTCAAAGTAGAACCCGGCTTGAATACCTAGGTCTGGTAAGCTGAATTCAACCCACAGACTTGATGGATTTCATGCCGTGTGGAAGATGGTTGCTTCCTGGTAGCTCAGGGTCCGGTAGGATAATCTCTACATATTGACTGGCCTACTCTGATTGCTGAGTCTCTTTATAGTTATTAGCATTATTTTTAAAATGTATCTCAAACTGGTTTTGATAGAAATCTTTGTGCTGCAGCAGTTGGTTCTGAACTGTGTGTCTAAGCAAAAAGTGATTATGGAGGAGTCTGAGAAAAGAAGGGAAAGACTGAGGGCAATGCGAGTAGAAGCTGCTCAAGCAGGAGTCAAAAATTCTGAGAGTTCAGGATTGCCATCACACGGTCTTTCCAACCCTTTGATTGAGAGCGAAAATGCTACTACAATTCCATCTCAATATGCTTCTCCGAGATTTGACTATTACACCGACCCAATGGCAGCATTCTCTGGAAGTAAAAGGAGGACTAACATCTCCCTTCAGGTCTCACAAGGACATTACAACACGCCTCTGAGTAATTGATTCATGTTTACTTCTTTTAGTTTTTTCTTGCCAACTTGTCTTGCCTCTTATAATTGAATTTGTTTATGCACATAATTCTTAATGTTGTGGGTGTCCTGCTGTGTCAACACAAGAGTGGACAAATCTAATCAAATTCATAGATATTAAAAAAAAATGCTTATTTTGCTTCTCTTTTAATTACCCACTTAAAAATACACAATTTGCTTTCTTTTTGTTCATTGAGCCTTGTGTTCGCATTATGAAAAGTCGTAAAATTATCTTTAGGTAAGATAAATTTTCAATGTTATCCATGCTTGAGTAGATTGAATATGTGCCATATGGGTTAATTATAAGGTGAAAATAAGCTATACGGGAAGTATGTGTAATCTTGAAACCAATAGGCAATATTTGTGTAATTGTATAGAGTTATAGGGGAGGGTGCTGTAATTATTGGATTCTTTTTTCCTTTCAGCCCCAATTATTAATGGTTTCTACGTCTTTAACAGGGCCTATGTATCATCAAGGTATGACTCCACCCCCATTTTTTCAAAACCCACCTGTCAACTCTCCAGGTCAGCGGATGTACCAAGTACCGGAACCCCATTTCAATCAGAGCCGTCCGTTTGAAGCAGCTAGCCCACCCCACGGAAACCCTCCAAGTTCTTGGGGTCAATCACGCAGTGCTGATACCTACAGCGCTCCACCAAATCCATACAACAACAGAGGCCAGAGGTACAGCAGCAGTCACCACTATGATCCATGAAGAGGCAGGGGTCAATCACAAGGCATGAGTTCGGGTTCAGGATCACATGGCAGGGGTCGATCGCAAGGCATGAGTTCGGGTTCAGGAACACAAGGCAGGGATCGACCACAAGGCATGAGTTCGGGTTCAGGATCAAGCAGTGGGAGAGGAGCCGGTCCACGCGCTCCTGTCCTAGCTGAGCTTCGGCCTGATTTGTATTACAGCAAGGATATGGTGGAAGATCCATGGGAGAAGCTGAGCCCGGTTATTTGGAAGGGTGTTCCTACACCACCGGATTCAGACAAACACTGGCTTCCCAAGTCCACCGCCATGAAGAAAGCTAAAGTTTCTTCAGAAGGTTCGCAGATATCGATTCCTCAGCCAAGCCTGGCCGAGTACTTGGCGGCCTCGTTCAACGACCCGACCAATGAGGCTGTTGAGGATGAGCAGGGCACATGAAGAACTTTAGGTTTTACATGGGGTACAACAGCAAATGATGTGAACAAGTTCAACTTTGTAAAATTGAATTCTCAACTTTGTGTCGTGTTGTTGCACATGTTTAATATTTTTGTTTAGTTAATAATGGGCTAATCTAGTAATTGGATTCTTTTTATTGCTTTTGTTGAGAGTTTGTCTATATGTATTTCAGAAATTACATCGGTATTCCAAGTCCAATGCGAAAATAACATCACTTATAACGAGCTATAAATTAGAAAACATCAATTATTAAATATTAAATATTAAATACAAAACAAGATAGCTATTCATACATACGACATGAAAATTCATCATAGTCTTCAAAACGATCCGTTTTTTTAGCATCCAATCACTAATCATTTTGACCAATATCAAATACTTCTATAACTAATGGTATTAATGTGGTAAAACTAAAGAAAAATAAATGTTTTTTTTTTGGAAAAATATTCATAGTTTTCATGAATCCAAATTCAATTGTGGCAACATAATTGGTCTAATCCCATATTAAATTCTTTTAGTAAAAACTTCATTAGCTATTGAACTTACTAATCCTTATTTGAAGGGAAAAAAAAGGAAAAAAAAAAACAAGAGAGAGAGAGAGAGAGAGAGTTAAGTACGAAATTGAAAAGAAAGGTGGCATATTAATGGTTGCTTAAGTTTACTCGCTGTCTGCTCTCCTTCGAACTCTATCGGGGTATTCTAATGAATAACCCTCGGTACATTTTTTTTTTTTTAAGATAATGACCCTCAAATTTTAATTTTTAGCTATGTGGTTTTTTTTAACTAATTATACATAATTAATTATAAATAAAATATAAATACGATTAAATATAAATATTAATGTATCTTTTAAAATTTTTATTTTGACCCCTAAAAAAGAATATATTACAAAATAAACTTATTCAATGCATAACAAAAAAAAAAAAAAAAAAAAAAGACATTCAAAGACCAAAATTCATCATTCAAACTTTATGGGATTTTAAATTTGATCGAAGAATCGATTTGTCCATGACAAGGGAAGCTGATTTATAGAAAAAAGATCGAGACACGCCGTCGGCTCTCGTTCCATCGCCTCCGACCAAAATTTCTCAAGTTTTTTTTTTTTATAAATCACCTCCTCTAGATAACAAATTATCTCTTCAATTTAACATTTTAATCAATTTTTATAGCTCAATTTTGATGTGTGTATGCGTTGCTTTCTTTTTTTTGCTTTTTCTTTTTCTGCATCTTGTTTCTCTATTCGGGATGGGGTGGAGTTGGTGGGGGTACTTTTTTTGTTTTTTTTTTCTTTTTAAAATTTTCTGTCATTTTTTTAATTATAGTGAATTTTATTTTAATTTGTGTTAGTTTAGTTTTTAATCAAAAGTAATTAAAACAAAATTAATTAAAGTATAGTATATTGTCTAATTAGTTATTTATTTGATTTATGTAATTATGTACAAAAAGTATACTTGTTCACATCAATATTTTTTAATAGATGGTTGACAAATGTTATATTTCAAGAAAATTGTTCATTAAGGTTTAAGAGATCAACTTGTCTTTTCAAAAGATCATTCGTAATAATGGATACAATGTACCCACACGGCCTGGCCATGATACGTCGTATGACTATAATGCCATGTGATCTCAGGACTCTTCATGGATCACTTATAAGTTGTTTATTAAAATTTAAGAGATCGAATTATCTTTTCAAGAGATCATTTGTAATAATAGATACAAAGTACCCACGACTCAACTTGTCTCTTCGAGAGATCATTACGATAATAGACCCAAACCTATATAATAATTCTATCTTTTATAATTACCTTTGTTAGAATAGTTATACATTCTACATAATTATCATAATAATTTTTGTAATATAGACATCATGAACATGCAATAGAATTGATCTTTTAGAATATAGATATAGACATCATGAACATCTTATAATGATCTATTATAATAATCATTATAATATATACATGGTGTCTATACTGCAAAAGGTCATTGTGATTATTATATAGAATACAAAGATCATTGTGATTATTATATAGAATTGATGTCTATATTATAATCATCATTATAATGGAGACATTAATTCAATATAATTATAATACTCATAATGATCTTTTATAATATAGATACAGACATCATGAATATATTATAATGATCATTCTTGTGGAATTGATCTATTATTTTCTAAAAGTATCATAATAGATAGTTTAAGATGAATTTATATCAATATTTCTAAAAAAATAATAACATCACTTAAACAATTAAGTAGTTGTTAAAGAGACTGTTATAAAATAAAAAAATCGTTTAAACGATTGAATATCCGTTTAAAATATTATGTTAAAAAACATAGCAAAATAGTAGAATCTCTTAAGCAAATAGATTGATCATTTAAGAGATTGGCCCAAACGGTCGTCAATTTTTTGATGGCCTGACCGTTGAAGAGATTAGGCTACATAGTAGAATAACATAATCTTTTAATTGATTAGGTGGCCATCTAAAACTATTGAGTATTATTTTCTAAAAGTATTATAAGAGATAGTATAATGATAAGGTGGAATTTATCAAGTGATAAATAATTTACAGTTGATAATTGATATTCAAATATACAAAAACAATAGCATCACTTAAATGATTGAACAATTTATTTAGGAATCGTTTGGTTTCCTAGATTAGATAATCATTACTTATCTCATGACTAAAGATTAGCTGATATTTTATGGTGTTTTTGAAATGTTTGGTTGGTCAAATTAATAGAAAATTTCAAGTTGTGAGATTCAATATCCATAGTTTGGTTTGCAGAATTTGGCATGATTGGATTTGGTGAATGAAGTGATTTACAATTTTAACCCGAAGGTGTAATTATTAAAGTAAATATTATTTGTTAAAGCAAAAAAGTTGAAATCAACAAAAGCTCGTGGTTATGCTCTTTAATGGAGGCCAAAATCTAACCTTTTTCAGAAATTTTTGAGGTAAATCTCATCATCAATGAAGGCAAAAACCTAATCTTTTTTAAAAATTTCAAGACAAATTCACCTACAATTGAAATTTAACACATAAAGCCAAAAACCCAAAAATAATTCGAGCTCAAGAATTAGAGGCCCGCAAAAATTTTGATCAGTTGTAAAACAACTATTGTACCAAATAGGTGAAGTTTCTTGGGGTACTTGCAACCTAGCTGCTGGTTCTTGGGGAGATTTTTGGGAAATTCATTGCTATGGCACTAAATTTTCGCCCACCCATAATCACCGCCCATTACTCCTCCTCCTCTCACTTCCCTCTTCACCGTCCACCATCCACAACTGACGGCCACTACCACCCACAGCAGCACCAATCGGCTGAACCCTACCGCGGCAGCAACCACAGTCGCTGTGCCCTCCACCTCCGCCACAAACCCTGAAGGCCTGAAGCCGCACACCACCCCCCGCCATAGTCAACCGGTAAGGTTGATGGTAGGTTGAAATTTTATCCTCTTTTGTCAACAGGATGTTGTGATGTCCTTACTGACTAGATGGAGATTTAATATGTAATTATGGATTGTTTAATGCTAATTTGTATTTAAAGAGCATAAGTGAGTTGCAGAAAAGAAGAAGGATTGGGGAAGAAGAAAAGAAGAGAGAGACCGGAGGAAAGAGTGAAAGAAAAGGTCAAAAGGGGCGGCTGCAATTACTCTCGGAAAATAAATAAATCTAAGGACAAAAAGGACAATTAAATGGGACTGGAAATAATCTCGAACAACGCAGACTTAATCTCACCCCCCCACGTGAGATAATAATCTCGAGATAAAGGGCCACACATTGCGGGTCAACCAAGATTGGATGAAGACCCAAGATTTTAATCAAGCGAAGCAAATGCTGACTTAGCCGAGATGTAGAGGGCTTTTCTCGCGCTAATTTGGGCAACCAAACGGTTCCTTAAGAGATTATGTTAAAATAAGAGAATTGTTTAAACGATCAAATGTCCCACTTAAGATATTATGCTAAAAAAATAGTAAAATAGTAGAATCTTTTAAGCAAAGTATCGATCACTTAAGGGATCGCTTAAGAGATTGGCTCGAAAGGTTGTTATTTTTGTGACGACCCGACCATTTAAAAGATTATGCTAAAAAAGAATAGTATTGACTTGAACAACCATCCTTTTTGTAATGGCCCAGCCGTTTGGCTCACCTAAATAGCCATTGGTGTTCATTTATTTTTAAAGAAATAAATCGTCCTTTTTTGTGGCTTATCTCTTCATGAATAACTTGTAAGTTGTTCATTGATATTTAAAGAGATCGGCTTGTCTCTTCATGGATCCACCCTAACGGCCACTTATTTTGTCACGACCTTGGTATTTTGTAGTATATCTTAAGAGATTGGCGTGAACGGCCATTTGTTTTGTCACGATTTGAATATTTTGTAGTATATCTTAAGAGACCTTAGTTTATCGCTTAAGAAATTATCCCAAACGGCCATTTGTTTTGTCACGGTTTGAGTATTTTGTAGTATATCTTAAGAGAAATTAATATTTTGTTTAAGAGATTAGCCCGAACGGCTATTTGTTTTGTAATGGCCTAAATGTTTTGTAATATATGTTAAGAGAGAACAATTTATCTCTTAATAGATTGACCCGAATGACTATATATTTTGTCACCGTCTGAGTATTTTATTATTTTTATAAATTAAGTTATTTTTAACTTAACCTCTATATATAAATTAGGTTAAGTTATTTATAATTTGACCTTTGTTCAAATCTTACTTTCTACCCAAAAAATAATAAAAATAAAATTCTGAGGCCTTGTTTACTTCACCGGATAACTCTAGTTTTTACCTAGTTGATTTTGTTCAAATCTTACTTTCTACCCAAAAAATAATAAAAATAAAATTCTGAGGCCTTGTTTACTTCACCGGATAACTCTAGTTTTTACCTAGTTGACTGACATAAACCTGCGTTTACTTCATTAGTTTGTAAACCCGAGTTATCCGCAGTGACCCGGGATAATGTGTGCTTGTGATGGTCATTTTTAACTCGTTGGGGGGAAGAGTTTAATTTGACTGCTTGTTTAATTGGTTCATTGAAAATACATCTAGGGACAAAAGTTGATAAAAATTACCACAGATTGCCATTGTGAACCATAAAATTCACCTTCGTTCCCAGCCAAAGATATTCTTCCCTTTCTTCATCTTTCAATGCGCAGCATAGGGTTTCAATCAGGTGAGCAAAATCAACGCTACTTCTTGCCCTTGAGGCAGAGAAACTTGGATTAACTTTTGCACGGACTGGTGCAAAGAAATTTTCTCACTCTAGGTTCGATCCGCCCAAATCTGATTTCCCCAATCCGACGCTTGGTGGCCTTTTTTGTTGGTGTTGTTCTTGGCCTCGTGTTGTTTCCTTCGAAGAACAGGTTAGTTTTCTTGCGAATTTCTGGTCTTTTTTTTTTTTTTTGTCCCAATTGAATTTTTTTAGTAAAACTGGATCAGCTGCGGTAGTTTGTTGCATCTTATGCATGGGGGTTTCTAGTATATCCTTGTTGCGAATTCTTTAACATTGCATTGGTAGTAATTACAAGTGGTGTTTGGTGGTAGCAGCTCGGTTGTGTCCCTTGAGCTTTCTCAGCTTTTGCACTGAAGCAATGAGAGATTCTGTGCTTATTGTTCTATTCATGGTCTTAGAACTGGTTGTTCTAATGTATCAAAATAAAGAAGTTGTCTCAGTCTTTCATGAATTCCGTAATCTTTTTGTGTGATGGACAAAGCGGGGTGGTTTATTGGTTTTCCTTGTGATACTTACGATTCCTACGGTTCATTTTAGCTGGTTCAACGGGACATAATTTTCCAGATTTTGTGTAAAGGAGTCTAATTATGATTATCAAAAAACAGATGTCAGGAAGGGTAATAATCTTGTGCATGCACTTGTTTATGTATAGGACTGGTTTTATTTTTTACTTTCAACAGGGAATTTGAAATGTTTATGTCTTTAAATTATGTTAAACTTGTACAAAGATGGTAACTCTTGGAATGCTTTACCTATATTTTCATCCGTCATGGGCACATCTTAAATTGTCAATATATGTACCCGAACCTAGATGAGAAAGGGAAAAAACAAATCCAAGATCAAGGCTTATATTGCAAAGCACTTGAACTGAGACAAATTACACTTCTTGGGTTTGTGACAACCTACTAGGTTTGGAAATAAAGTCGTATCCTCTCTCTATAAATAACTTAAAAGTAGGAACCTGGACAATTTATATGAAGCTCTGTTGTGTGGGACTACTTGAGCAGTTCCATTTGAAATGGAGAGGTGCTACTGGTAAGCCATTTTCTTTTTATAAAATCACATAAATAACCAGGAAGCAGCCATCTTCCACCCGGCATGAAATCCATCAAGTCTGTGGGTTGAATTCAGCTTACCAGACCTAGGTATTCAAGCCTGGTTCTACTCTGAACTTGTTCCTCAGATCACTTCTAGACACTAGTTAAATTAGGGGCCATGCATTTTTTTGGTTGTTTTTCCAAATGAGTAGTCCCATGCAAGGCATTACCAGACAAAAGTTTTTCGTAGTAATTGGATTCAGCATGCACATACCTAGAATTTTCTAGGAAGAATAGAACAATTTCGACTATTACAGTGCAATGACATAGTTGTATGAAACAATTATACTCATCTACCTATCAATCCATCCATCTATCTTCAGTAAGCACACCCCTATCGTCCTGCACACAAACACAAACTAGATTTGTCTGCAGCTCGGTTCTAACTTCTGGAGTCCTCGTTTTCGCAGTTCATCCTTAGATTTTCTTTCCCAGTTACTTCGTAAACTCTAATGGGATTTCAGATGCATCAAAAAGATCCATTTATGTCATTTTTCCTTTTTCCCATTTTAACTAGAGTCTAGAAGTGATCTGAGGAGCGAGTTCAGAGTAGAACCCGGCTTGAATACCTAGGTCTGGTAAGATGAATTCAACCCACAGACTTGATGGATTTCATGCCGTGTGGAAGATGGCTGCTTCCTGGTAGCTTAGGGTCCGGTAGGATAATCTCTACATATTGACTGGCCTACTCCGATTGCTGAGTCTCTTTATAGTTATTAGCATTATTTTTAAAATGTATCTCAAACTGGTTTTGATAGAAATCTTTGTGCTGCAGCAGTTGGTTCTGAACTGTGTGTCTAAGCAAAAAGTGATTATGGAGGAGTCTGAGAAAAGAAGGGAAAGACTGAGGGCAATGCGAGTAGAAGCTGCTCAAGCAGGAGTCAAAAATTCTGAGAGTTCAGGATTGCCATCACACAGTCTTTCCAACCCTTTGATTGAGAGCGAAAATGCTACTACAATTCCATCTCAATATGCTTCTCCGAGATTTGACTATTACACCGACCCAATGGCAGCATTCTCTGGAAGTAAAAGGAGGACTAACATCTCCCTTCAGGTCTCACAAGGACATTACAACACGCCTCTGAGTAATTGATTCATGTTTACTTCTTTTAGTTTTTTCTTGCCAACTCGTCTTGCCTCTTATAATTGAATTTGTTTTTGAACATAATTCTTAATGTTGTGGGTGTCCTGCTGTGTCAACACAAGAGTGGACAAATCTAATCAAATTCATAGATATTAAAAAAAAATGCTTATTTTGCTTCTCTTTGAATTACCCACTTAAAAATACACAATTTGCTTTCTTTTGGTTCATTGAGCCTTGTGTTCGCATTATGAAAAGTCGTAAAATTATCTTTAGGTAAGATAAATTTTCAATGTTATCCATGCTTGAGTAGATTGAATATGTGCCATATGGGTTAATTATAAGGTGAAAATAAGCTATACGGGAAGTATGTGTAATCTTGAAACCAATAGGCAATATTTGTGTAATTGTATAGAGTTATAGGGGAGGGTGCTGTAATTATTGGATTCTTTTTTCCTTTCAGCCCCAATTATTAATGGTTTCTACGTTTTTAACAGGGCCTATGTATCATCAAGGTATGACTCCACCCCCATTTTATCAAAACCCACCTGTCAACTCTCCAGGTCAGCGGATGTATCAAGTATCGGGACCCCATTTCAATCAGAGCCGTCCGTTTGAAGCAGCTAACCCATTGGGTAGACCCCACGGAAACCCTCCAAGTTCTTGGGGTCAATCACGCAGTGCTGATACCTACAGCGCTCCACCAAATCCGTACAACAACAGAGGCCAAAGGTACAGCAGCAGTCCCCACTATGATCCAGGAAGGGGCAGGGGTCAATCACAAGGCAGGGGTCGATCACAAGGCATGAGTTCGGGTTCAGGATCACAAGGCAGGGGTCGATCACAAGGCACTGAGTTCGGGTTCAGTAACACAAGGCAGGGGTCGACCACAAGGCATGAGTTCGGGTTCAGGATCAAGCAGTGGGAGAGGAGCTGGTCCACACGCTCCTGTCCTAGCTGAGCTTCAGCCTGATTTGTATTACAGCAAGGATATGGTGGAAGATCCATGGGAGGAGCTGAGCCCGGTTATTTGGAAGGGTGTTTCTACACCACCGGATTCAGACAAACACTGGCTTCCCAAGTCCATCGCCATGAAGAAAGCTAAAGTTTCTTCAGAAGCTTCGCAGATATCGATTCCTCAGCGGAGCCTAGCCAAGTACTTGGCGGCCTCATTCAACGACCCGACCAACGAGGCTGTTGAGGATGAGCAGGGCACATGAAGAACTTTAGGTTTTACAAGGGGTACAAAAGCAAATGAGGGGAACAAGTTCAACTTTGTAAAATTGAAATCTCAACTTTGTGTTGTGTTGTTGCACATGTTTAATATTTTTGTTTAGTTAATGGGCTAATCTAGTAAGTGGATTCTTTTTATTGTTTTTGTTGAGAGTTTGTCTATATGTATTTCAGAAATTACATCGGTATTCCAAGTCCAATGCGAAAATAACATCACTTATAACGAGCTATAAACTAGAAAACATCAATTATTAAATATTAAATACAAAACAAGATAATTATTCATACATACGACATGAAAATTCATCATAGTCTTCAAAACGATCTGTTGTTTTAGCATCCAATCGCTAATCATTTTGATCAATATTCAATACTTCTATAACTAATGGTATTAATATGGTAAAACTAAAGAAAAATAAATGTTTTTTTTTTTTTGGAAATATTCATAGTTTTCATGAATCCAAATTCAATTGTAGCAACATAATTGGTCAATCCCATATTAAATTCTTTTAGTAAAAACCTCATTAGCTATTGAACTTAATAATCCTTATTTGAAGGAAAAAAAAAGGAAAAAGAAAAACGAGAGAGAGAGAGAGAGAGAGAGAATTAAGAAGTACGAAATTGAAAAGAAAGGTGGCATATTAATGGTTGCTTAAGTTTACTCGCTGTCTGCTCTCCTTCGAATCTCTATTATATATATTCACCAAATTACTTTTGAATCCCTAAATTCCCAATTGAGAGAAATCTGTGAAAAATCCATGGAGAGCGCATTGGCGAGCGCGTCGGCGATCACTGATCAGCGACAAAAGATCGAACAGTACAAGCACATTCTCTCCACCGTCCTCTCCTCCAACGATGTCAACCAAGCTAAGCAATTCGTTAATCACAGTTACGGGCTCTCACTACTCCTCGATTTTTTTTCCCGTTTATCTTTTTTCCTGCTAAATTGTTTTTTTTGCGTTTGTGTTATTGATTTTTCCGGTGATATTTATGCGAGTGTAATTTTAGTGTTATCGGACGACGTGCCGCTTGTGGTGTCGAGGCAGATTCTGCAGACGTTTGCTCAGGAGCTCGGGAAATTGCAGCCGGAGTTTCAGAAGGAAATCGCCCATTATACCCTAAATCAGATTCAGCCTCGTGTTGTTTCCTTCGAAGAACAGGTTAGTTTTCTTGCGAATTTCTGGGTGTCCCAATTGAATTTCTTTAGTAAAACTGGATTACCTGCGGTAGTTTGTTTCATCTTATGCATGGGGGCTTCTAGTATGTCCTTGTTGTGAATTCTTTAGCATTGCATTGGTAGTAATTACAAGTGGTGTTTGGTGGTAGCACTCGTTTGTGTCCTTTCCTCAGCTTTTGCACTGAAGCAATTAGAGATTCTGTGCATATTGTTCTATTCATGGTCAAAATAAAGAAGTTATCTCAGTCTTTCATGAATTCCGCAATCTTTTTGTGTGATGGACAAAGCGCGGTGGTTTATTGGTTTTCCTTGTGATACTTATGATTCCTATGGTTCATTTTAGATAGTTCAGCGGGACATAATTTTCCAGATTTTGTGTAAAGGAGTCTAATTATGATTATCAAGAAACAGATGTCAGGTAGGGTATAATATTGTGCATGCACTTGTTCATGTATAGGACTGGTTTTATTTTTTACTTTCAACAGGGAATTTGAAATGTTTATGTCTTTAAATTGTGTTAAACTTGTACAAAGATGGTAACTCTTGGAACGCTTTACCTATATTTTCATCCTTCATGGGCACATCTTAAATTGTCAATATATGTACCCGAACCCAGATGAGAAAGGGAAAAAAACAAATCCAAGATCAAGGCTTCTATTGCAAAGCACTTGAACTAATACCAATTACACTTCTTGGGTTTGTGACAAACCTACTAGGTTTGGCATTAAAGTCATATCCTCTCTCTATGAATAACTTAAAAGTAGGAACCTGGACAATTTATATGAAGCTCTGTTGTGTGGGACTACTTGATGTGTTCCATTTGAAATGGAGAGGTGCTATTGGTGAGCCGGTAGACTTGAATTTGCAGCTTGTTTTCATAAATTGCAGAAAGAGTGGCCAAAATTATAAAGAAATTGTTTTCAACTACTAAGTGCATCAGTACTTCCTCAATGTTTCTGAATCTTCTTTTGCGTTTCTGCCAGATGGTTGATCGGAGGTTTTCAGTGTCGCTATTAATTTCCTTGAATATCTTCAAATCATTAAAATCTTAAGATGCTTCTGATAAAATACCTTGCCCATTGTTGAGGATTCCCACCCTTCATCTGCGTCTGCCTGACCTTTTTTAGTGTATTTCACAGTGATAATTCTTTTGCTAGTGCCATTTTAGGACCATGCAAGTTATGCTTTAAGATGCTGCTGTGAGGTACTTCTAGCTTTCCATGCAAAGAGGCTTGTACAGTTTTTATTAGGCCTAGATATTAGTAGTTTGCATAATCACATAATGGAACTGCTTATAGTAGTTCATATTTCTGGTTCGTCTGATTTGTAGATTTGTCTCTATTTTTTCCAGCTGCGTTATTATGAAAATAATTATTCACTTGCATTTTGGCAGGTGTTGATTATTAGAGAAAAGCTAGCTGAGTTGTACGAATCTGAACAATTATGGTCAAAAGCTGCTCAGATGCTTAGCGGCATTGATCTGGATTCTGGAATGAGGTGTGCAAGCAAACTTTTGCTCATAAGCTACTGTTTAAGCATATAGTGGAAGGTATGAATATTTGATATTCTTCCATTCTCATCTTCCTGCAGGGTGATTGATGACACATTCAGGTTGTCAAAATGTGTCCAAATTGCGCGTCTTTACCTTGAGGTACTTAGAGACATGATTTGAGCTAATATCAATTCAAGCTGATTAAGAATTACCTTCTTATGTACACACATTCGGTATTTGGCATTCATGCATACATTCTAAAGCCATTTTGGCACTTGAGGCATATGGGTATTATCCTTACTCAACAATTTTTGCGAGATTTTTACTTTCAGTTCTCAACATAGCATTTGTGGCATTGGATGATAACCTATCCTCTGAGAACAGGAATTGCTTCCTAGGAGAACCTGAAGCATTTCAGTGCATGATTCTTCTCTTGTTTTGCAAGTGAGAGCATGCTGCCTTTTTTTTTTGGGTTATGGCTCGAAGCAACTTGCTTCTTGTTAGCAGTATTTTACAATTATCATTACCAGAAGCCTTCTCCATCAGAAGTGAAAGAACTGGATAGCAAGGACACCAGTCTTTTATTTCTTTATTGAAGATATTAGTAGGCTTTACCAGCTCGTTATTGATTCCTCATAGCTCTGTATTTCTCATTGTACTCCAGTAATTTTTCACCTAGTGTATCTCCCCTAGTCAAGAAGTGTTACTCTGGGTACCCCGTATCTGCAAATACATACAATAGATGTAATGTTCATTCTGACACAAGTCATTGGCTATTAATTATGACTTGCCTGTTTGTTATTTTGACTTGGATTGGCCATTGATGCAGTTTGACGTTTAGTATCTGCTCAGTTTCATTTATTTTCTGTTTGATCATGGTTTGCAGGATGATGATGCAGTTAATGCAGAAGCTTTTATCAACAAAGCTTCCTTTTTGGTTACGAACAGTAAGCACGAAGTGTTGAATTTACAATACAAGGTGAGTATTTGTCTGTCTAATATCAGTTTATTGAATTCTAATAGCATGCTACTATATATTTTACTTCATTGTTTTACCAGGTTTGCTATGCCAGGATTCTTGATTTGAAGAGGAAGTTCTTGGAAGCTGCTCTTCGGTATTATGACATTTCCCAAATTGAGAAGCGGCAAATTGGAGAGGAGTAAGTGTAATAAATTAAAGTGGTCGATTGCTATAAATCAGATACCCATAACCTATTTGTTCAACCCCATTCATACACCTTCTTGCTGAGACAAGTTTTTCTGACAATCCTTCAGATAATTTTAATTCCAAATTGTGCAACTATATTGTAAAAGTACCTGTGGTAAACCGACATACACTCTGAGGATTCACAGTCATCCTAATCCTGTGCAAAATAAAATTTGAATGGAATGGAGTTGTTCTTCTCTTTGCTTGCCTTTTTTATTGTTCTGAAAATCAAACAGAATCGTGTTTGCCTATTAGTTATGTTAAGATTGCTCAAAAAAGTTGAATATGTCTAGCAGTGTTTTTGACCTTTGGTATTGTCTTGGTTATACATGATCTACATGGGTCTCTCTCTCTCATTTTGTCAAATTTCTGTTGTGTTGATTTATGGATCTCTTGCCGTAACAGAGAGATTGACGAAGAAGCACTGGAGCAAGCTCTATCTGCTGCTGTAACATGTACAATTTTGGCAGGTGCAGGCCCTCAACGTTCTCGTGTTCTTGCGACCCTGTACAAGGTATTGCAAACTGCTTGCCTCTCGCTCAAACATTTCATCTGACTATGCTAATAAACTATACATATTTTATCTTCTATCAAGAAACTTTGCAAACTTCTGACTTGAATCTCCAGCTCAAATCCAATTTTTATTCCTAATTGTCTGTGGTGTAGACAAAATTGCATTACTTCATTTGTTCTTCAACGTTATCTGTTCCAAAGGGAACTTTGCCATTAACTTATCTGATGATGTATATTCTTTTAATGGTTGGTTTGGTTTTCTGTTATGTCATTACACAGTTTTTTTTTGGCTATGTAATCTATTTCTCCCTAGTTGAACATTAAACTTCCCCATAGATTGCTGGACTGACTGTAGTTCTTCTTTTCTTTACCTATCAAACATGTGAACATGTTTTGTACACACACATAAGCGCCCCTTTCTTATGTAAAGTAGTTGTTTATGTCTGTGGAAATTATTTGACATTTATACCATGGTTAAGCCCTTGCCTGTCAGCGTTTTTCTCCCTGTCACTCTTACTAGGAAGCTAGCTGTTTTAGCTTGTTCAATCTTGGAATTTTATTTTATATTTGACAAGGGTTTTCACTACAACTCTATGGTTATGGCTTCCAATGATGTTGCTAAATGGGATTTCTACCCTCTCATAAATGAGCTTTTTCTTCGGCCTGAAGTACAAATGTACTGAACCCAGGATTCTTTTTGCACAATGTCAAATATGATGATTTCTTTTCCATCTATTCCCTCCAGGATGAACGTTGCTCCAAGCTAAAGATTTACCCAATCTTGCAGAAGGTAATCTGTCAACACTTGAGCTTATCAGCTACACATCCTGCTAAACCTTTACAAAGTCATCCATCCTAGATTTAGGCAACATACATGTATGCAAATACAAGCATTATGTTGGTTGTTAAAACTTTTCATCTTGACTTGAAATCCCAGGTTTATTTGGAGAGAATTTTGAGGAAACCAGAAATTGATGCCTTTGCTGAAGAATTGAAACCACATCAGGTTGTACTTTATATTAGGCTTTATGTTCTTCTAATATGACATTTTCTGATTGCTTATCTGCATATTATTTTGTTGATAAATTTTACTTGTAATTTTTGTTGGCAGAAAGCACTCTTGCCTGACAACTTTACTGTTCTTGATCGTGCTATGATCGAACACAATCTCCTTAGTGCTAGCAAGCTCTACACAAATATAAGGTGAGTGGAGAAGTGTTGTTCCCCTTCATTTGTATTGTATTACCATCCAATAGATTAACTCCTTTCCTGGTGACTCCTTTTCTAGTCTTGTCCATGGATTTAACAGTTATCGTTTTGTTGTACAGCTTCGATGAGTTGGGCACTTTACTGGGTATTGCTCCTCAAAAGGTTCTGTTCTATCTCCAGCAAACTGTAATGCTACAGCATGGTGTACATAATGGTTCAGCATAACATAATGATAAAGAAAAAGAAAGTATTTTACTGAATAATTCTTTTAGTTGAAAAATTATATTTAATCAGTTCACATTTCTGTGTGTAATATATAAGATTGTGTGAATTAGTCTTTTGCTTCTTGACTTTTCTTGTAAATTTTGATAACCTCTGAATAATGTGATTTAGAGTAGTGTAATACCAAATCATAAGAAAGTATATGCTGAATTAGAGATACAAAATAGCAATTCTCTATGGTAATGGTGATGTCCAGTCGTGCTGAACCAGTCGATTTCTTTGTTTTTCTTTTTGGCCACATTGTACTCCCATGTAAAATAGAGACCTCGGTTTTCTATAGTGTGTGCACTGTTTCAGTAGCCTTTTATGGCCATTCTGACAAAAGCCTTTAACCTTCTGCAGGCTGAGAAAATAGCTTCAAAAATGATTTACGAAGATCGAATGAGGGGATCAATTGATCAGGTAGAATTCGATTTAACATAAAAAGTTTTTATGGCCTTAGCCTTGATTCTTGAATGACTTTTGCCTGTATTTTACTTATGGTGGATGATATTTGCAATTAGTATGCATTACTACCTTTTTCTTTCCTTATTTTTGTTTGTGTTTAGCATTGGTATAAAAATTATCAATGAATTCAACTATTATTGTACAATTTCCATCAGGTTGAAGCTGTCATACATTTTGAGGATGACACCGTGGAATTGCAACGTTGGGATCAACAGGTAACACTCGCTATTATGGTTTAGCTGAGCTACACAATGCATATATTTTCAAGTTAAGATATAGCAATTAGGGTGCCTTTAAACTGAAGTATTTAGATTTGAGGAATTTGAAGGTAGGATATCAAATGACTTCATATAGAAGGATTACAAATCCACCATAATGACGTCAACAAATAGCTCAAAATAGGAGTTCCAAAATTTGAAACTCAGTGTAAGATGAATCAATCTATCCAAATGAATTTGTTATTATAGATTTTAAATCTTTAGCTCCAAATCCATGAATCCGAACATAGCGTAGATAATTTGAGAAATTCTTTTCCAGTAGTAGTTTAGTGTTCAATTACGGAAAGTGAATTGGGATTCAGGAATAAGCAAATGTTTTACTTTGAATTAGCATGGGAGGTTTGGAACACATGCCAAGACACTACGCTAGACCTTATTGTTTTGTTTTATCTTATAGTATTCATCTTCAGCTTTTAAAACTTAAGTAAACAGTAATTTCCTTTTTTTTTTTGGGATAACTGGACACTTAATTAACTTTTTGGACTTTACGGAGCTGGTTGCACTAATAACTGTTATTTGTTTGGTCAGATATTTGGATTGTGCCAAGCTCTTAACGACGTTCTTGATAGCATGGCTAAGAAGGGTTTACCAATTCCTGTGTAGCTTGCTCCATTTTTTGCCCCTCACCCTCTTCTCCCCCTCTTTTCGATAACAATTGGTAGTTTTTATATTTTTGGCCTTTTTTGATATGATTAACATTCAAAGAAATTTAGTTATGCTTTCAAGTAGTCGTGTCCATAGTACGATATTTGATGAATTTATTTATATTTGTGATATCTTTTTGGCCAACTTTATATCAGCGTGTACAGTTTCGTGCAATTTATTTATATTTGTGATATTTTTTTAAGCATTTGGTAAATATCTTTATTTTGGAATAAAGATTCTCTTAATTGATATCGGTAAAACTCTCCTCACAGGTGACTATTGTTATAGACTATGTTGTGGTAGTTGAAATTCAAGCTGAATTTCAAGCCACACGGTTCGTGAGAATTAAGAACATATTAAACATCTTTATAAAGTGGTTTTGTGAATTGTAAATGCCACTTAAGATTGAATCAAACATATTCATATACTTTGTTGTTTCATAAGCTAATTTGTGTGATAGACAATTACATATGAATATGAATATGACATTCTTGTACATTAAAATATTAATATTACACAAGGTTTTGGTAAAATTACGTTAATATATATGAAAATAAATACCCGTTAAAATTTGAACTTTTCAAAATTTAAGATATGCTCCTATATTTATAAATAATTAGTTTTTTAGTAAAACCAGTATTCTCTTTTAACTTTAGAAGGTTATGGTAATATTATTCTTCTACAAAAATAATTCCCAAGTATTTCAAAATATAAGGCAATTTATAAGTTTGAAGCGGATCTTGGATCCAATAAAATTTTAGCGGGACGGGATTGGTTAAAGTTTTGATGATCTTGTTCCAAACTAGCCCCATCGAAATCCCAAATAGGAATGTGATATTAAAAGGTAAATAGTTGTATTTTTTCGAGATAATTACTCACATTCTCTAAATTTAGATGAAATTATAAATAATTTTATTATCTCAAAAATTACTAATACTCCATTGAGTTTTGTCTCTTTATTATTAAGTCAGGCAAAAGGATTATGTCATTTTTACTCCTAGAATTTGTAAGAAAGAATTACTATCACCTTCCCTAAATTTAAATAAAACTACAAATAATCCTTTTTATTTTGAAAATGAACATCCCACGCCACCGCCTGGATACACAATAATTTTGTTATCTCCCCAAACCCATCAAAACCCCTTAATTAATTTTGTCAAACTCTATCCGTTTGGATTTAATTAAACAAAAACTACATCAAACCTTCACCCGACATTACATCTACTCGGCCCAATTCTTCTATCACTATCGACCTTATTCTAAAATAGACTTTACGAATGTGTTGCTCATTGTAATTAACTCTAAATCCTTTCAAATCCGGCTAGAAAAACCTGTTGGAGAATGGCGCCCATCGTTGCATGTGTATTTTTCAAAAATATTACAAATATACCCCTATATAATTCAAAAACATACAATAAACACCCTTTAAGTTTCAAAACCTTACGATAAATAAAAGTATTTCAATCCTCAAAAAATGATGGAAACTTTGATTGAGAATATTTTTGACAATTCACTAATAGTGATGAATTTTCTTTAACTTTCTTTAAACTTTGATATGTCGTAGGAGTATAATTTTCAAAATAAAAGAAAATTATTTATAATTTCTCCTAAATTCTGTGAGCAAAAAAAATTATCCCTATGTATCTCATTTCATCATTTAAAATTAGCAGGTTATAAACAGAATGGACTAAGCTGCTTTTCCTCTAAAAAACTTACAAATTTCAAATATTTTATTTTTAGATCACTTTTAGAGCTTATGAGCTCTTTTTCCGAGAATATTACCAAACACTTCAAAAAACGTAGGAGTTTTCTAAACATTTTATAGAATGTTTTGAAAGGCATGTAAGATTGGCCGAACACTTTACAAATGTAAACGATGAATAAAAATGCCACTGTTTATACAGGCAAAGTATGTGCTCTTAGTAGGTGACAAATTGCCAATTGAATGTTTAAATTTTCTAAAAATAACAAAAGGCCCCTGTTTATCTGTCTTAGGGATAACAATGCCCCTTCTCTTTTTTTCCTATACTTTCCACTTAGGGGACGCCATCAAAGAACTCTTCTGATCTGGTTTGAAATCTTTTGCGATCCTAATACATTTCTAGCAGAGGTGGCATCATGAGAGCCAACCTGAAGAAAATTTTATCTTTGATAAATATGTAAACATAAAACTTCTATCCCCCAAGTGCTCTAAACCTGGTCATATATACAGCAGAGACACTACTAAGATGCATCTCTATCCCTCTACTCTTTTTCAAAGAAACGAAATCTAATGCTCCCGTGTACATTTCTGCAGCTCCTAACTGGCTCATGAGAAGGGGGAAAAAAAAATCAAGAGCCTGCTGGAGGGTGTGAACCTTTGCACGGGGACGAGCACTTTGATGGCTCCTTCCCACTCTGCAAGAGCACGTCCTGATTAATGGACGCCAGCTGAGACAAATTCTGAGATAGAAAGTTTGAGATAATTCAAGTTAGTTTTAAAGTGGATCGTGGATTTGAAACATCGTATTGAATTGGAGTGGTTCAACGTGTCTTGAGGGAAGCGATAAGAATGTTCGTATTGGATAGAACTCTAAATTACCAGCAACCAACATATACACATCATCTGCGGATAGGCATCTAGACTGAATAACCATAATATGAATTACAGAGAAATAATATCTAAAATGGACATCTGGAAAATGGAAGGTGACACAATATAAAGCCAATGAGAAGGGGGGGCTTCTATGCATAATTAGATGAAAATGGAAACCTAACTGGCAAGATAGTGACGTACCTTGAAAGAGAAATTCATCAAAGAAAGATCGAGGGGGGAAGAATCGAACTCGGCAAGATCTCCACATTCATCCATCGTCTGATAAAAAAGAAACTAGAAATCCTTCACATGCAAACAACTGGAACAAATGCTTTCCAGGAAAATATGGAATGTGCTCATCTTTCACAATCTTGAATGGCCACTTTGAATATTACTTTATAGCCTCAAATTTTTGCAAAAGCAAGCAAGCAAGTAAATATTCATGTAACAGCTCTGATAAATATTAAAATGTGCTTCCAGCAAGCATGAATTTTTCAAGATTATTTTTGATCTACTATGGCAATGACATGGTGCATGTTACATGAATTTTTGCAAACACTGAAGTATTATATTAAGATTAAGAAGCCACGGATGTCCAAGTTAGATAAAATTAATGGATCACTTATCCATCTAGCAGAAGAAAGACCAATTATAATTAACAATGCTAGAAGACCATGATATTTCTCAAGTGTCACATAGAAAACTTTGGAAAAATTTCAAACGGTAGCTTTCAGCTCATATCAGAGATTCACCAGGAATCACATTTTCTTGCTGCCATCATGAGCGTAATTATGTCAGCCACCAGATAAAAGTTGACAGAGGAAGCCATCATGATAAAATGAAACACAAAGGAAAAAGCCAGTAATGAAACTATCACGAAATTGAGTTGCACAGAACAGTCAATTTCTCTCTAGCATCGCAGCCAATGCCCAGCACAGATGATATTCCTTCTATGACTACACATGAAAAAACAATTCATGAGCAAGAACTTACCTCCACTCCAGAATTTGCATGCAATTCAGAATGATCAGAATCTGAATCCATTGAAATTTCATCCACTTCCATTCCAGTTGAGTTGTACCGACATACAAAGTAACTTGTATCATCCATACGCTCTGGTTGAGGTACAAATGCAGCCTACAGAAAACAAAAGATAATCCATACTTACACAGCCAGCACATAGAAAAAATTTGAGGAATGTCTTAATTTTTGATGATGTGTTATCATTTTAAATGAGGGAGCTCATGCACTATACAAGCCCCTTGCAAATAGTTATTCTTCAAATACCATGTCTGGAGACTAGAGATAATTTAATATCAACTATATGTTCTTATGAATTTTTGCATGATATGGTATCAGAAGTCTAAATCTCATTGCTACCCAAATGTGAAAAAGTATACTAATGCTTAGCCTTAAAAAAAACATGATCTGCACGTGATGGAGCATGATATAGACACTAAACACCAAATGGCACTACAAGAAAAGGTAATATTCATGACCAAATATAAAAATGACAATATAAAACTTGTCACAAATAATTGTAATATCACATTAAGTGACAATATCTAATATTGTATCACTAATTAAATTTATCTAGTGACAACTTTTATTTTGTCACAATATGACTCATTGTTGACAAAAATTAATGCTTTAATTGTCACAATTAACAATTAGTAACATCTGTATGGTGACAATTTGACAACAAAACGATTGTTACGATGATTTTGTGGCAACATTTGCATTGTCATTGAGTTGTCACCAGAGGTGTATCACCAATTATTAATGATGACAACTTAAACACTATCTTGTCAGTTGTTAATATTGACATTGTGCAAATTATTCTTGTGACAAATATTTCTTATCATTAAATGTATATAATTATAGTGACAAATTTTTATTATCGCTTGTTATACCGTCACCAACTTACTCATTTTAGTGTGGTAAGTGGTTCTTCTTGCTAACATCCTGTACTTCTATAGATATTTTATGTCTGAAAATTTATTTTGAACAATGGACAGCACATTATAAGAATTTGAGTATCTAAGACCATGGTTGCCGGTTCTGGCGCTGAATGACAAGAAATTTTGCTATGAAAGAATGAACCATGCAATGCATACCAGGAGCAATTAATTTGTGACAAAGTTGCCAAATTCAATCACAATGATCTTGGGTACTCACCTTTTGTAAGGTGAGATGATCCCAGTCCACTCCGGAGAAAAATGGATGTGCTTTTACCTGAGTGAATATACAACACGCAATTCAGAGTGTATCTTCCAAATTATAACAAGTGAAGTTAATTTGAAGTAAGCAACCTCTGCTGCTCCTTTTGCTCCTAGGCGCTGATATGGATCATGAACAAGAAGCCTGTGCAAAATCCATGTTACGGATGATATAATTCTGATTCCACCATAAGGAAAAGGATGGAAAGACACATAACAATTTTCATGAGATAGATGATTAACAACAATAGAATTCAAATTATTGTAAATTTCGTAAAGCATCAAAAAGAGTTTCATAACAGGGAATTCAATTGTTCTAAATTCGGTATTAGAACCTTTGCTAGTTTAAGAATCATAAAGACCAATAACACTCCAGGCAACAAGTGTTCTCATCATAAGGGTGTAATGTAGTTCTCACTGTCATAAATACTAGAGCTTCAACACTCACTGTCTCCCAATCCAAATATCATTATTATCATTTTTTTTTTCTTGTCAATCATCTAAAAATATTAACCTACCTGTCAATCAGATCTTGAGCCTCATAAGACATCTCACTAGGAACTGATGGCCAAGGAATTTTTCTGTTAAGAATGTTGTTAAAAATATTCTGTCAAGACAAGACAAAGGCAAATGTTAGGGAGAAAAAACAAATAAAGCAATTAGGTAATCAAATTATCAAAAAGATGAGCAGAATAACATTTCAGGGGCAGCACAAAAATAAGTGATTAAAACAAGTTGACAGCGATAAACAACAAAGAACAAATATTGGATTAGAAAATAACTGTACAGCAATCAGAGGAAGGCACTAAATCAGTGGACAACAGCATAAGAGTCCAAAGTGATTTCTAAATAGCCAATTTCACCATTTTTCTGTAAACCTCTAACCAAGAGAACTTAGGATGATTGCTTTAACTTGTCTTGCGCTTTAATAATATTTAACACACAGAGTCTCAAATATTTCCCCAGAATGATTTAGGTAAGCTCAAGTTTGATGGGAAGAAAAATAGCAGAACACTATTACAATCAATCAATATCGAAAAAATGGCATGTTATCAGGCTGGTGAGAACTAAATGCTCAAAATTGAATGGTAAGCGAATGTATGCAGTAGACTGCCTTAAACAACATAATCAAATTTACATTGCACATTTTGACCTGTCAGTTTACTTTTTGACGAAATGTACCTAGAATTCATTAAGACAAATTGAATATGCTAAAACATATGTATTATATTAATAATTATACAGCATATGAAGAATCCTTGTTACACTGCATAAAATTATGCCCATTAAAATCTTGAAAGTTTGAACATCTCAAAGCTAAAAAGGTAATAAAATAATTGTTCAAAAAATTGCTACACTCTTCAAAATTAATTAAATGACCACAACAGTGGGATGGCATGATTCTCCGAAACCTCCCAATGAAATTAAACAGGGACATGAAATGGCAAGCTGAATTCACCAAAATGCAACAGGAAAATATGAACGTTGACAACCGAGACTATGGAGTATCCAGGGAAGTAGTTCAACTACTATAGACTACGTGGTTTTTCCCACTAGTGATTGCATGAACAAATGTGAAGCCACAATCATATTGATAAACAAGGTACAAAAAACACCTAGTGTCAGCTGATGCCTCTGGGCCAACATCCAGACAGTATCAAACACTGTATGGGTATATTCACACGTTTACCTAGAATCAGATGTATGTATCAATGCTTTCAAGGAAATCCTACTCTTAAGAACCCTCCGCATTTGGATTGTCCCTCCCATTCTTTTGCCCCAGCTCAGAACAGATCAGAAACTTGTTACGCGATGCGGTTAATGGTACACAACTCATTACAAACAGATAGAGTAAACAGTTAATATATTCGCAGAAACTTATTGATTTTTTCTGATCAAAATACCTCCGGATGATCAGCATTGAAAGGGGGAATTCCAGTTATAAATTCGAATAAGACAATTCCAACAGACCACCAGTCCGCAGCATAACCTACAGGTATATCCAGAAAGCACCGTAAACAATACAAAACATCTTGGTTTCCCACCAATGTTTCAGGTTTGGGGGATGGACAGGGGTCAGGGGAAAAGAAGACCGACAACCATGCATTAAGGAAATTTAGGTAGCTGCCTAACCATGCTCTATTCCAAGGAGAATTTCAGGCGCCAAGTAGTCTGGGGTGCCAACAGCCGAGTGGTGATTATCCCACGTCTCTGTGTTGAGCTGACTATGCATATCTACAATATCGTTTTTGTCTGCTTCTTGTGTGGATAGCTCAGTTGTGCAATTCATCAGGCCAATTTTTGATAATCCGAAGTCCGTAAGCTGATAAAATGGTGCAAAGTTTAGTAATTGAGGATTATCATAAAAAACCATCCAACAATAAATGGGTGGTCTATATCCTTCAATTAATACTTTATTTTTAATATCGGTGAAGTCAGAGTCCCTAGGTTGAACACAACTTCGTTGATTGTTATCCTGCATCATGATGTGCATGCATATGCAGACGGTCTTCATTTAAACTTTGCATCCTCTTTTACAACCTTTACTTTCCAGGTCACATACTTCAGAAATAATTGGAGCAGAAACTAGATATCAATATAGACCAAACAAAGATGGCAGGATGTCAGCATAACAATTTGCTAGGTGAAGAACAGGACTATATTACCAGCTTTTCTTTCATGTGGCAATTTTCAGGGACACCAAAATTTTCTTTGCAAGGTGCTTTAGCATCTCTACTTAATCTAAATTTCACACGGAAGAAGCTAGACAAGCTGCGTGGCACATTCCTAGCAAAAGCTTCTATAAGCTTTACTTGTGCGCCAACAAATTTTCTTAATAAGCAAGGAAGATTATTGAATACCTTTATATGTCCATCATGGGCGATTAATATGTTGTCTGGTTTCAGATCACGATGTATTATTCCAAGGGAGTGAAGGTATTCCAATGCAAGTACCTAAAAAATGATAACGTATACTTACAAACTGCCAACAGAATAATAAAGAGCTTACACAGAGAAAAAGTTACATAATTTACCAATTCCGCAATGTAGGTCCGAGCAACAGCTTCTTCAAGGCAACCAACTTTTTTAAGCAGAGAGTATAAATCTCCACCGTTGAGATATTCCATAACCAAATAGAGGTTGTCTGTACTGGTAAATGAGTAAAAAAATCGAACCTGTGCAGCAAAGAATGCACTTCTGCTACATTACACAGCAGCAAGCATTATAAACCTTACATATTTTCTAGCTTGGCAACAAGAGAAGTCTTCAAGTAACTCAGGTTTTGCTCATTTATTAATTTGATAATTGTTCTGTTGTTAAAATATTCCCATAAGGAACTTACATAAATCTTGAAAAATCACCAAAAACAGAGAGACTGGAACAATATGCCAAATATTGCCATCAACATGACCAACATTTTTCAACGATCCAAAATAATGCAGAATCAGGTGAATTAAGTTAATAAGGGAAATTACCACAAAAGGGTTCCGCACTGTTATCAATATATTACGCTCGGCTAGTATGCGATCAATATCATTCTTCCGTAACATATCCAATTTCTTGAGCACCTGCACTAGCAACAGATCATACCATTCCGAAGATTAAGAATAGATGCAACCAGAGATTCAGTACAAAAGCAAGAAAGGAGAGAATTGAGAAGAAATATCACAAAGCAATATTTGGAAGGGATCAACATTGGCTGTATAACCACGGACATGCAAATATTCCTAATTCTTTAGGTAACCTAGAAGTACTGCTTTTCATCATAATTATAATGAATGGTTAAATTTGCAAAGTGAGGTAAAAAGAATTAAAAAGGAAAGATTGTGTCTAGAACTATCAATAGCTGTGTGCTACCTTTATAGAGGGATAAGAGTAAGCAATCACTGGCCTGAAACTCAAACTTTGAAGAGATATCATCAGTTTCTTTAAATTTATTTGTGTAACCACAATCGTTAAACTCATCTCGGTTGGGCCATATTCAATTATTTCACACTGTCTCTGAAGATGTACGGCATAATCCATATGAATTGGTTTGGCTACTTAAACACACAATTACAATAGCCAAAAATCTTAGATCCCCATTTTCAAGTCATTTTATCAACTGAAATCTCATAACTCCCCTACAAAATTCATAAGCTCTCAACGATGAATCAGGATCAAAGCCATCGAATTGGAACTACAAGATACACTCTCTTCCTTTTCGCTTCCTTAACATGAAGAGATGGTATTAGTCTTGTTAAATGACCATCTCATCTAAGATCTTAAGCTATTAGAGAGGAAAGACATCAAATAATTATTTAATATCTTAAACATGCCCCCACACGTGCAAATAGACTTTTTTTTTTTCTGTGTCAAGTCTTGCATGTTAAAGTCTCCTTTTTTTATAAATGGGCGGTAGTGAGACATCAAATAATTATTTAATATCTAGAACAAGTCTATCAAGATTCACAGTATAATAGTAGGCGGTTAAACAATTGAAACGCATACCTTAATAGCAAATAGATCCCCGGTAGTTCTCTTTCTAGCCAAAAAAACTTTGCCATATGCTCCTCTGCTGATTGGTTTGATGATATCAAAGTCATCAATGCTTGTACGTTCTTTGTATGCAGGATGTGAAGGAGTTGAAGTTGTACTACTCTGAGATGCACTATCCAGCAAAGACCTGGCGCTTTCCGGATGTCCAATATCATCAGTTCTATCCACTTGATTGCAGGCAAGTATATATTTCTCTCTGCAAATCAACGTGAGAAGGTTGACTGCACTACTAAAGCATTATATATACAATGCTGTACATTTCTTCTCATTTTAAACTATTACCTCAGCAGGCTTTCTATTCTGCCACCAAAGATATCCACTAGAAGAGCTTTGTACTTACTGTGTTGCAAAATCTCCTGGAGATCATGCACACAAGCAAGTAAAAACTCATGGGATCCTTCTTCTGAAAGATCAGTCCCTGCCACGCACCGGGCAATATCAGCCAGGTCATTTATCTGCAAATGAGATTTAAGGTATACAATGCAGATTAAGTTATTAATATAGAACAAATGAAATGCACAAACCAACTTGGAAATTTCTACCAGTTATAACACATAAAGGGAGGGAATG